>JAKSZP010004268.1:0-103725 GCA_022478985.1 Massospora cicadina | reverse complement strand
CCAGTGTTGGTCCAGATGTGCTTATATCAGGGAGGAAAGATAACTTTATACCTTTAACTCTAAAAACTCATCATTATTATGAAGGTTTGTACCCACAATTATTCTATGAAACATGATGTGATGAACAGTTTGTTCATATACAAAATCCCCTAAAAAGTTAAGATAATTTAGCATGTCATTATATAAAATAATTGTAACTTGACAATTTCAATTAGGGCAACTTGGAAAAATTACTAATTATAAATTTTGTAAAAGTCTAGATTTAATAGGCTCTTAACCCAGATTAGTAGTGTGAGTTGACTATGCATCCATGCCTAAATTAGTTTTATAAATTTATCACTTTGGTTTGTTTTAGATTGTTGGTGCTGCAATTCCATGGAGCCCAAGATGAAATTCTCTATATCACATTGCCTTAAATCTAATGAACTTATCAACTTTGCACCTAATATTTATCTATTTTAGATTACATTTTGGTTTCAAACTTTATAATTATAAAAGAGTTGTTGCATACCAGGACAACCCCTCAACACCGTTGCTCACCTTAAAAAGGCATCAGCACTGTGTTTTCCACATGCCCAAGGCAACAGAGGAAGTTTTTGCATGCAGTGACCATGCACCTTAACCTGTTGGTTAGACACTGATTGAGATGCTGGTAAGAGCATATTGCCAGTAAGACATTCTCTTTGGGTCCACACAGATGAATAGAGGCTGGGTAGAGCCTACTGACGCATCATATCTTGGCCTTAGGTTTATGATCTGGTGGGAGATACCTGCAGCTTATGCAGGATTTTCTTAAATTGACACTTATCTATTTTGCTGTTTATTGAAGGTGACTCTCTTTTGGCTGGATATTTTTTCAAGTAGCAATCAGGGCTTAGGTAAACCTGACTTTTACAATATTCCAAGTTCAAGCTTACCTTGGTAGGCTGTGGATCCTGCCAACCTTCAAGATGGGGGACAGCCATTGTCCCAAGTAGACCCATACCCATCGCCTTCCTTATTAGTTCAGTCAGCCTCTGAACGTGGAGGGAGAGGTTGGAGAGAATGTCATTTGGACTTCTGATGGTTGAGGACTCTCATGCCCACCAGAAGGCCTCCATAGGAAATTTCAATGCTTTTGAGAACTCTAAATTTCTTAATGGTACACTCCAACTTTCTTGCAAAAAGGTCTCCCATTGCACACAAGACAGCTGTTAAACCCCCACTCAGGGGAGCTCTCTGGCGAGCTCTTTTAGTGAGGGGTAATGCAACAAGCAGTTTTTTCAAACATAAAATACCTTAAAAGTTGAGAAATCTATATTATATTGTATATAATGTTTGCAATTTGGCAATCTCATTTAGGAAAATTTAAATGAATTATTAATTATAAATTTTGTTAGATTTTAGATTTTTCTAAACTCTTGTTCCATCCTAGCAATGTGGTATTGCTAGTCATTCACACCTAAAATTAATTCAAAAAATTTAGCTTTTTGGATATTTTTATATTATCAAGTGGACATTCCATTGAGCCCAAGTTGGATTTCACTCTATTTCAAATCACCTTAACTCTAACAAACTCTACAAATTTGTACCTGATACTCTCTTTCCGCTTGACATAACTTTCTGAGAAAAATTGTATGAAAAAAGCAAATCTTGATCGCCCGCTGTAGTAATGCTCTGATGTCCTTAGATTCCCCGCCAGCTGCCCTAGTGTGAGACAGCGGCAAAGCTCCCCCCACCATTTTCTGCCTGGCAGGAAAATGCACTCAGACTGGCTTGCCCAGTCATACCAAACCCTGGGACAATTTTTTCCTCCCAAGGATCTTGACGCCCACCTTGCTCATACCCAAGTGGTGCATCATTGTCCCCTGGTGCTCCCACAGAGCAACATGCATTTCAGCCTTAGGGTCAATTGTGGGAAACTTTTCCCCTACCATGACCAAGTCATTATCAAAATGGCTCAGGCAGTGATGCATCCCACCAGTTTTATTGACTTCTGCCCCTATAAGGGGTACTTTGATCTTGGCTTCACCTGAGAAGCCAACGCTGCCACAGCAACTGTGCCCCTGGTTTTCTAAGGTACCCCTCTCTCCACAATTTTGACCCGGCTCCCAGCAGATACCACTTTGGTGGTTAAGTTCTCTGGTTTGCCCACCCACCTTCCCTCTGAGGTTCTCCATCAGGAGCTGATGAAAGGTTTGACAGCCTATGGCTCCAACCCCAACTTGCAATTTGTGGTCCCAAATGGGGCCACACACCTCGCTGGGCCTCAGGTGTATGCCACAATCAGACTTTTTCTAATAAATTTTTCCTTGGAAATGCCCCCTTGCGCCATCATCCCCTCTTCCACTGACCATCTATTCTGGGCCCATGTAAGGGCGGGTGGACAATCTGTCCATTCTATTTTGAGTTGGACCACTCAAAACGTAAGTGCCCATCCTTAGCTGCTTCTGACAGCTCTGATATTTCGTCTGCCAGCTTCCAATCTGCCACCCACCCCGCACCAGATTTGGCATGTGGGTATGATCCTACCTCCCCCTCTCCCAAAGCCTATTGCTGCAGCTGCACCCGCAGCCACCAATCAGCCTCCTCCTCACCCCAGTGCCACAAAAACTCTCTCCAATCAAGCACAGGATTAGGCCCCAGTTCACTCATATGCATCCTATAACAAACTAACCAAACCTCAGGAATATGCTGATTCCCCAATTCACTTTAACCAAAATCCTTGGGATCTATTGGCTGAAATTGATGAGTCTGGGAATATTATTGAAGATTGCACTATCCAACTCGAGTGGTTTATGTTTATTGACCACAAAGCTACACAACCACCTCACTTATATGCCCCCAGCAAAATGCCAAAATGTTCCACGGCGACCACCAGTTAGCTGTTGAAGCAACAGTGAAGCCAGATTGTCATCCTCTCTGAATAGCTGCCGCCAAATCAGTGGAGATGCTCACAGGAGAAATCCCTCCTCCTATTATCCCCTTTATCACCAATAAGCTCCAAAAGCAGATGATGACTGATTCTCACAAAGCCGCTAACAATGCCATCCAGCACGTGGCAGTGGTAGCGCAGAGACCAAAATATGATTACCCACACCAATATTGCCACGTTTTAAAGCTCCCTGATTCATGCATGAAAGCTGAAGAAGCTTTTTCCAATTACGTCAGATCTCTTCCACTCAACCGCTGTCTTCCTATCACACCAATCATTGGAAATTTATCTCCACATCCCACTGATGCCCTGAAGCCCCTGCTCTCCTCTGTAGCCTGTTCCCTACTTTTGGGTGAAGCAGAGGCTGGGGATGAGCCCCCTGATCACCCTCCCCTTCTGCCATGATGGGATTAGTGGTTCCCACTGTCCCACCTAGCAGATTTAGTTTGCTTTTTATGTGTCATCTTCTCAATTTTTAGCTAGTTTGTTCATTTATTTGGCGAGGATTTATTTGTTAGCTTTTTGAGTTTTAGTAATGTCCATCCCCTGGTCGGCTTACCTCAGCTAGTTAAAATAATAACTTTGCACCTAATATTTATCTAATTATATAGGTTTGTTTTTTAAGTATATATTTATCAAAGGGTTGTTGGCATACCAGGAGAACCTCTTGACACTGTTTCTCACCTTATAAAGGTAAATCAGCACTGAATTTCTAACCCAAACCCAAGGAAACTGATGTAGTTTAAGCATACGGTGTCCCCACACCTCAATCTGTTAGTTGGACACTGAAGATTATTTACTATAAGATTGTATCAACAGTAAGAGCATGCTTATTGGTCTGGACCAGGTGATTAAAGGTTGATTAGAGCCTACTGATGCACCATACCTTGGCCTCAGATTTATGACCTGGTAGAGGAGGCCCTCAGCCTAAGTGGGATCTCCTTAAATAAATTGACACTTATCTATTTTGCTGTTTGATCAAGGTGACTCTCTTTTAACTGGATATTTTGTTGAGTAGCAATCAGGGCTTGGGTAATTCCAACTGTTACACATATTATCTGGATAAAAAAGGGATATAATAACATGGAAAGATCTATCTACAAACAAATTAAAGGTTATGGAAAATATTTGTTTAAACCTTTAAAAGAAACACCAATATACTTATTACAATATGGCTACAATCCTAGGGAATTGGAGGACTAATACTGATTTAAACATGAGTAATAAATAGTGATGCTGCAACTTTAATAGACTGAATACAGGAATATTGCTAATACACTGAAAAGGGTTCAGCATGGCTGAAAAGCATATCAAATATTTGGACAACAATTGAGTTTATAAAGTAAAAACTTGTTGCAAAAATTAGCTCAAAATCTATATAGATAACTGAGATGTGTAGCTCCCTTAGATATAGGTAAAGCTTTATACCAATTGCTTTGGGGAATATCATGTGAATATAGGGAGCACTACAAAAGGGCGTTAAAGCACACTTTTGAACTTAAATTAGATTCTTTTTATCATATAAGCAATTGTTTCATTAACAAGAAGTCCAACATTGCAAATTGAAGTGTGGCTTCAATGAGTTCCAAAAGGGCAAAAGTTTTTATTTTTACAAAGATTTCAAATGCTACAGTTTGGTAAAACTGGAATGTGACATCACTCCCTTGTAGATTGGGATTATTGGTAGCTAGCAGATGTGGCTGAGGACACTGCAGCAACATAAGGCGGACACAGCTTGTGTAACAGAAGGGGTGTTATGAGGACAGCTGAAGTGATGGAATGCAGAGAGGGAACTGAAATTATTACAGAAGGCAGAGTAGCGGGTGCAAAAAATAGCATGAGCAGCAGGCACCCTAAAGGCAGGTGCAGTGATCACAAAAGAGATGTGTGCCATGGGGACATCTGATGGTGTAAAGTTGGTGGGATGCGGTGTCATACCAGTTGGCAGGCATGGATGACTTGGTAGAGGCATTTTCAGATATCACCTTGGAGGCATTTGAACATTTGTATGTTGGTACTTAAAAGAGAGATAAAAAGCATTTCTTGTTTATATGTAACATGCCAAAGCCTGCTACATCATCCAATGCACTAAAAAAGGTTCAGCAAATCTGACAAAGAGGAAACCCCAAGGTTTGGATGACAATCAAGTTTTTTATAGCAAAAACTTGCCACAAAGTGTGGCTCAAAAACTATATAGATACCTGATATGAGGGGGTCTCTCAGATAACAAGAAAAGTTTATACCAAATACTGGAAGAATATAATGCCCATATGGGGAAACAAACTGAAAGTATGTTAAAGAACACCTGAAACCATCAGATAAAAGTCCTATCTGATAAGCAATCAATTTTGCAATAAAAAAGTCTGACATTACAATATTGAGGTGCAACTACACCAAGCTCCCTGAAGGTAAGTTCTCTTACAAGTTGTAAAAATTGCAAATTTCACAATTTTTGAAATCAGATTATGACAGCAGCAGTAAAACACAGGTGAAGTTTGTCATACAGTTGTATGGTACTTTTAGAAAAAATGATAATTTTTTGGCATTCTATAGAGCAATATATGAATTTTGTAGAAGGTTAAAAGCGTCTTTTACCCTTATAAGCTTGTTGAAAAGCATTCCTTCTGTATTGGGCGCTAAATCTAAAAATTATACTCTATACTATAATGCTCTAGGATTTGTGTCAGTCATAGTGTAGTAATTTTTATTAAGCTTTTGCAATTGTTTTGACTAATTTGACCATTATATCTATATAATGCCTAAAATGATCTATATCTGTATATGTAATTTTCAGAATCTACTGAACTGATTTTGATGTAAATATATATAAGCATATTAGTGTGATTCTGAAACTCTATCCACTAAAGTTGATAATTATGTACCTTATAAAAAATATGACTAGAAATAAACCCTTTTTTAGGTTTTTCATGTATTAAGATATACATTATGAATATCTCTTAATCCATCAAATGATCACTATAACTAAAGATGCTTATATCTTAATAAATTATAGTTATTAAATTTATTTAAACTTTGTTGGGTTTCAATATATCTCACCAATCATAAGTATCATTTACAGAGATAGTCAATGGAAGGGTTTTAACTTATTTGGTGGTAATAGATAAAATAATTATAAACGTTTAACTAATGGTAATAAGCTTAAGATAATATATATTTTTTAGAGCTAAACTTTATTAAAACTTTCTGTACTATTTTATTTACTGTTGTACTATGATGTCATCACTATAATTTGTCATTTAATTCTAGGACATGGATTATGTAAGATGAAAGGACCCATCTGTTAAGCTGGATAAAAACCTAAATCTCTTTACTCTTAAAAAAGGGACAATCCTAAGGCTCTCCCTCTTGCCCATTTTTTATTTAGGGCATACCCTGGATGAGAAATGGTTGCAGTTGTCCCATCTTTTATCACCTCGTTTGACCTCAAATGCAACTCTCCAAGATACTCCAACTATCATCTCAGAATCAGAAGAATTTTATTTGCTGAAGACTAACCAGTTTTGTATTAATTGTAAAATCTCTAAATATTATTGTTGCAGGGGCTAAACCATTTATCAATCAGAAAGATCCAACAGGGGCGCTAAAACTTAAAAATTTGATACCTGAGGTATTTTCAGGTGCAAATACGTTACCTAATGAATCCCATCAAGGTTTATCCTCAGATACAAAATTCAAGTAACTGGATTTAATTCAGTCAAGTTTGAATAATAGTAAAACATCAACCAATAAATTATAACTGATACTCATTATGAAATGGGCAAATAGATTGCCCATGTGTTCCATTAAAAAGAATGATTTACAATTAGTCTATTTTTGTTGAACTAAGCCTCCACTCCCAAAAGCCTACTCTTAGAAACCCAGAACTTTTTTTTTTGGTTTGATATGTATTGTTTTATCTATTACTTCCCATAAAGTATCTCATAAATATATTAGTTTAAATTTATTTCTATCAAAAATTTATTTAAATTCACGGCTCTTGTTCTTTAAGAAAGTTGGAATTAATTAAGGACACCTCTTACTTCCTTATGAAATGATTACTATTAGGTGCATATCCAACTATTACTGCCTAAACTAGCAACTGCAATATTACAAAGAATCCTTTTCTCTTACTCACTTAACACTGGTAAAGCGCAATTTAATAGTATGTGCCTGTTGTTGTGGATGCTAAGGCACCACATTCAAAGGCCAGATTACTCTTGCAAATATGTATTTTAACAGATTGGAAGACTATTCAGTTTTTTATTGATTTACCAAAAAAGAGAATATTCTTCTTCTCAAAGTCTTAATCAATGAGTCATAGAATAAAGCTAATCAGAATTTACAGATCTAATTTTACCTGAATCACCTAATTATACCAGCAATGGTATAAATGTACTGTGAGGTGAGTATCTGTAACTTTAGAGTTCCTAGAGAGCAATTGGTAAACTAAAACCAATTAACCAAGGAACATACTACTTAATCAGACAAACTAAGACACCACAACTGATGCCAACGCCTAGATAAAGCAAGAAAAGTATAAACATCATTATCCAAAACGGTAAATTGTCTAGAAATAAATAAGTTGATAAGACTCTTAGGTGGATTTCATGACTAGTATGTAAATTGGGTCTAAACCTTTTAGAGATCTGATTGAAATGATATAGACTCCATCAATGGTAGAATAGATTTAGCATATCAATCTGGAATGTATAAAATGATCAGGCCAAAGGTTCATTGGATAGAATGTTAATAGAATATATTATTGGAAAGAAAACCAACAAGGAAGTTGGTTTGATAGTGACAAATATAAGAAAGAATGGGGGGATGGGTCATGGCTGTTTGCTGTGGCACTAAGCTGATAATAACTGATGAAATCAAAATGCCATTAGTAAAATAAAATATAGCAATAATAGAAAAACTTGGGCTTGAGATTGGATACAGATATTACCTAATTTGGTATTATAATTTTAGAACTTTCTAAATGACACGTTTTTAATTAAATGAATTGACCCATTTTTGTTAAAACATATATTGTAATATTCTAAAACTAATTATAATAATCCCAGAGACCTCATCATGTGACCCTTTAACACCAACATAAGCATAATTTGATCTTAACCAGCGTTATTCCAAGGTATTTTAAGGTCAGGAGGTTATCTAACTTAGTACCCTCAGACCTTGCCATCTCCTCCTTATTCTCACAGTTTAACTGTGATTATTTAATGAGAAATGACATTCCCCTCTGGCGTTTGAGGCACCACCCCTCCAGTAGCATCCACTAGAGAGAAGTTGGATGGAAAGGTTGTAATCTCATGGCGGCAACTTTATAGAGTTGCTTTAGGGACAGAAGTGTCATGGAAGTGCTTGCGGAAAGTGTCAATTAGATACTGCACTGTCATGGATGAAAGACATAATCGTGGGGACAATTATTTAAATAAGGCAGAGAGGGATGGAGCCAGGAGAACCAAGTTTGCAGGCCTGCCAGACCTGAAGCACACCCTGGACCAACGCTGAATAAGGGAAAGATATGCCCAAGTTAGACCTGGTAGTGCGCAGTGATGGTCAGATGAGAGTTAAACCTATGGCTAAAAATGCACCAGCTATATGGAGAATTATGAGTTGTTACATTAGTTCAAGAATGGGGCTTCAAGTACCATTTGACTTTTATCTTGCTATATCTAGTAAAATTCAACTTCAGTCAATCACCCAAGTGCAAGCCTACTCAAGCTACAGTACAATGATGAATGGAAGTTGCTTTATTTTAAATTTTAAATTTATTGCGGGGAAGGCCAACCATGGGATGGACACTTCCAAATATGACTCAGGAAAGATAAACTTAGTACCAGGGGGGCACCCCAGAGAAGCGATGCTATCTCTTGTTGCCAGCGGGAACGCCACTTATGGGGAGGGGGAGGGAACGTGTGAAGGGGCCGTAGCCACTATTGAGCACGTGAGGAGGAAGGGGTCTGATTTGATGAACCAGACTGGGAACCAGGAGGAGACCAGCTGTTGGCAACGTGTTGGGAGATATCCAAACATCCACGCTTGAAAGTGGTCCACCAAATGAGACTGAAATCTGTGGACAGCTTCTGGGAGGGTGGGGATGGAGCCAGTGATAGCATCCAAGACAATCGTGTGGATAGTCCACATGGCGATTGCAACCACCAGAGCACGGAGGGAGGGTGGAAGGGGGGAGGCTATTGATGAAGCAAACATTTCTCTTGACAGACTGAAGGGATGCGTTTGATCCTGGCCTAGCAGACGTTGAACTTCGTGCCATATCACTTTAGAGGTGGGGCACTTCTCCAGGCGGTGAAACAGCGTTCCATACTGGCCACACACGACACAGGATGAGTGTAAAGCGTTAGAGCGCTCAGCTGTACGATACACCCGCCTCAGGCAGCGCCACACATGGGAGCGGACTTGAGGCTGCAACAGAGGATGGTGTGCATATTTCCATATAGTCTTTTGGGTCTCAGTGGAATAAGGGATGTCCATCATGTCCAGGTAGTCCACCCTGGATAGGACTTGGGGTCGAATGGGGATCACGTCATCATGGATGGGTAGCCCCTGTACCTCATGTGTGAACTGAGGAGAGGGGCGGCCTCTCTGGGTTGTATGTCCACTAATATGAATTCTCCACTCTGCGCTTCGCATGGAGAGTAGGATTCGTTTGTAGTGGGTTTTAGTCCCGTGAGGACCTGTGGCCGATGTGTGTGATGCGAGGTATTTCATCAGGGAGTGGGGGTTTGATGGATTGTTGAGGCCCAAGGCTCAGGAGAAGTTGGAGCAGGCCGCGCGGGACCAGTGTTGGGATGGGAGTGTAAGAGCGGTGACGGCTGCGATCCAGGTGCCCAGGATCTTGGCAGCATGGGCTTTGAAGTCAAGCAGGCCCATGCCACCTTGATGATGAGGGCCAAACATGACCTCTAGCTGTACTGGTGGAGGGCGGCCTGACCAAAGCCATCCTTGCAGCAAAGCATACAGGGATTTGAAGAAGCTTGGGGAGAAGGGGATGGCGTGGGCTCCAAACCAGACTTTGGATAGGAGCATAGAGTTGGCAAGATCAACCCTGTCAGTGAGGGTAGTAGGGTGGGCTCTGAGAGAGGCGATTCGCTTCGTCACGTTGTCCAGTATATGGCACTCCATTACTGCTGATGCGTACTCGCCTGCCTCCACCCACACGCCCAGATGGTGCACCAGTCCTATGGTAGGACGTGGCACAAAGGGGAGCACCAGTGGAGCGGTGTTTGTTGAGTTAGTAAGGCGTGGACGTGGGCGAGCAGATGGGCCGGATTGGGAACTACTTGATGGGGCCCAGCAGTTCTGAAACCAACCAAGGAGGATGATTTTGGTTTTGGAGGCGTTCAGTGCCGCGTTGCTTACCCGGGAATATTCCTGGATGAGGGCTTCAAGCACGCGTGCATCTTTGTTATTAGACACCCCCACCACGCAATCATCTGCAAATGCCATCATCTTGACTGGGGTTTGGCCTGGCACATGGACCCCAGTGAGGTGAGCATTCACATTTCGCAGTAGTGGGTCAAGGCTGAAGTTGTATAAGAGTGGGCTGAGGGGGTCCCCTTGTCGCAGGCCCCTTTGAGGGCGGACTACTTCCATTAGGAAGCCTGGGCCACGCACTGCCATTGTCGCAGATTCCATGAGCAGCATCACCCAGTTTATGAGGTGGGGGGGTAGGCGGAACTGATGGAGGCAGGCCCTTAGGTATTCCCAGTTTACTCTATCATAGGCCTTTTGTTGGTCCAAGAATACAAGTGCCCCAGAGGCTGTGGACTGACATACATTAGCCACAGAGTGCACGTTATCCCAAATTGACCTTCTGGGGATGAAACTGAATTGTTCTGGGGAGATGGTGGCAGATGCTTCAGTCCCTAAACGGTTAGCCATGATTCTGGTTAAAATTTTGGTGTCTGTGTTTGTTAGAGAAATGGGGCGCCAGTTGGCTAAGTCAAGCCTATTTCCTTTCTTGAAGAGTGTGACAGTAAAGGCCTCATGTCCTCCTGGTAGGAGGCGCATTTCCAACAGGCTTTAGTTGAGTGAGGCTAGCAGCAATGGGGATATATATTTAAAATATTTTTTGTAGAACTCATATGGAATGCCATCTGGGCCTGAGCATTTTCAGTTTGGTGCACCGCGAATGGCTGTCCATAATTTGTTCGGAGTAATTAAATTCATTATTTCTGGGTATTAGAAAATGGTGCGGATATGAGCTCAGTCAAAAAATTCCACCATTTTGGCTGGCTGAATTGGTTCAGCTCAGTATAACTTGGAGTAATATCTTTGCATTTTGATTGCCACTTCGGCCAGTGTGTCCACAATGGAATTATCCAATCTTCGCACCTGTGTGCAGGCCACGCTCTGGCGTGGTGCGAAATTTTTTTAAAGAAGTATGCAGTGCACTTGTCACCTTTAGTGATGCGTGTGGCCCTGTATTGGACACAAACCCAATGTTTGTGTTGCCTTTCGAGTGCATTGAGGTGGGCGGCTGCCTCCGCCCACTTCTGGCACCATGCAGGGCTATATCCTGTGGCTGGAATGTTGGACTCCAAGTGGGCCAATTCTGCCAGCGTGTGCAAGATAACCGCCGATGTGGCTCATGAGCATCCGGAGGAGAGATGGCGATAGTGGCAGATGGTGTCTTCTTTGAAAGTTGCCCATGTGGAAATGGGGTCCGCACAAAACGGTGCAACAAATGATTTCGCCAAAGTTGCCTCTTCCACCCACATGTAAAATCTTGGCGACGCGAGATTGGGGGGGCGGATTTTGCACCAATGTGGGGCCTTTGCAACTGTGACGGGTAAGTGGTATGTTATTGAGACCAGTCAGTGGTCAGAGAATTCCATTTTCGTTGTTTTGAAGTGGGAGATGTGGGGTTGGAATTTCGCCGGCATTAGAATAAGGTTGATGCAGGTCATGGACCTTAATTGGCCATTGTGGACATGGGGATGCGTCATGTTTTTGAGCAGTGGGGCATGTTGCGGCAGCGCATCCATTAACCTAAGGGTGGCTTTTAGAACGTGTAGTTCTATGTGACCCTGTGGGGCGTGGGGTGAGGGCGGCCACCGGTCCATTGGTGAGGTTAGCCAACAGTTCATGTCGCCAACTAGGAAAGAATTGGGGGGTAGCGGGAGGGATTTGACCAATGAGAAAAATTCCTGATGCTTGTGTGCACCGTTTGAGGTGTAAATGTTGATAATTGTGTGTGCAATGTCAGCCCATGAGAAGGTGACAACGAGCACTCAGCCATTTAGGAATGTTTCTGAGGATGTGAATTTGAAAAAATTATTTTTCTGAATTAGCACCCCACAGTGCTTTGACCAAAAGGATAGGGATGGGAGGAGCATTGTTTTCCAAGCTTCCTCAGAACCTCATGGACAGTGGGACTCCTGGATGGCCAGGATTTCCACAGGTAAATTGTTTTGTAAAAAACTCAGTTTCCTAGCCCAGAACGGGGATGCCTTGAGTCTGGCAATATTCAGCATCCCTAGAGTGAAGGTTTCCCCCATCGCACCTTAGGTGCGAGGGGGTGGGCCCCCAGGCCCACCAGCCTCTTCAAGGTCCCCACAGGCTTTCACAGCAGCACAGGTGTTAGCAGCAACGCTATTGGGGTTTTTGTTAATTTTTGCGGAAAGAGTTGCATTGGCTTTGGCCTTCACTTTTTGTTTTCCCGACGTCAGATGAATTTTTTGCGGTGCAGATAAGTTCAGTGCACCGTTGAGTGGGGCAAAATTTTTTTTTCAGTTGGGATAGGTCCCAAGTCGGTTTCAACTGGAGCTTGGGTGCAGCGATTGGGTGAGATCAAATCTCCCATCAGATCCTTGGATTGAGTGGCCTGCTCGGCATGGGCCTCCCAATCTGATTGGGTGGTGGATTCCTGAGTCACTTCCACCGCGAAGGTCTCCATGTCCTCCTGGCGTTGTGAGTATGGGATGGTGATGGTGGCCTTGGCCGCTTCCTTGGCCGCGGCCCTACAGGCCTGCTTGGCCTTCTTCTGCTCCTGCGGGGAGATGGGCTTTACCAATAGGTAGCAGCCTTGTGCTCCCCATGGGAAAGCCTCCTTGGTGCTTGCAGTTGGTTTGTAGTGCGCCTCTCCGCTGGCCATGGCCGCCAAGGGGTGCTCTAGGAATGTGACGCCCTCCTTGATGGGGCATGCGTGTGCCTTATGGCTGTATGCGTCACAGTGGGTGCAAATGGGGGGCGCGCTGTCCACGGTTACCCGGAATGGGTGGGTGGTATGCCCTGCGATGTCAATAAAGGTGGAGTGCGGGATCTGGGTTAGGTCCTTCGCAATCTCCTCAGTTGGGGTCAGAACTGTGATGGCTTTGCCAGTGCACAGGTGTTGCATGAGCGTGAAATATTGCATTTTGAAAGATTGTATTTCGCTGTATATGGCGAGACCATCTTTCAGGTGTTATTCCAAAATGTCACGTTTTACCGTAGTAGGCAAAAAGTTAAACATGAGGAAAATTTAGTTTGATTTTGTCCATCTGGTGCATTTGGTTTCGATGACCTGTTGCCCTTCGGGGAGGTTGACCACTATGCGCACTGCTGCAGCCTCATCTGCTGCTATTTTGCTTTCAAAACCTAGGTCCAGCCAACCACATGACATGGAGTGAGGTGCAACGTACACCGCGGTCAGGAAAATTCTGTGTACATTTTCACAAAATTTTTCCCATAAGGCCAATTTTTGGATGTCCAGATACACACGGACTCCAAATTCCACCAACGAAAGTGGCTGGGAGTGTGGCGTGTTGATGTACTGGTTGCATCGTGCTTGCCATGCGAGTATCTCTGGGGAAATTGTGACCGCCAGTTTTTGAGATTTTTTTCTGTTCCGCCAGATTCTCCAGGGCGTTTTTCAAATGTTAGAGGCTGTGGGCCTTCCACCTGCTCCTCTTGCCTTGCTTGCCCAACTGCTCCCAGACATGGGCGCAGACTAATCTCCTCTGTGAGATTATCAAACTAGATTTAGTCTTGAATTGAATATGTTGCAAAAGTGTTTGCAACGAGAAAGAAAAGTTTTGGAAGTTGCTTTATTGACTATATTGGTAGCAGTGCCTCGCCTGGTAGATAATGGTTCCACCTCACTAGTTTGATAATGATTTTTGAGACTACCTTCTTTGTTGATTGACTTTTTAAATAAACGACGTCATTTATGTTTATCAGATAGTCCTTGTCTAATTTCTTTAAAAACCATCTGGAGGAGGTTTTTAACAATCTAGTTAACCTTAATTTGTCTAAATTAGCTAAGGATTCTAGTTCCCCTTGGGAAAGTCTGGACCCCCCAAATTGAGGCGCCCAAGCACACCAATAATGACCTGCACTTGGTTATGGACTCACACTCTGGGGTTCAACTCAGTCATCACTATTAGTATATTTATTAATTTACACAAATTTATATACTCTTGGGTCCCCTATATACTGGCACTTTTGTGTTGTTATCTTTCCTTTGCTGTTAGTGGCTAGTTCCATGGTCATGTGGCTGTGCATTCCACACCACCTCTCAGGAAATAAAAGAGTTACAGATACTCTTGACATAAGTCACTCAACCAGTTTACTATATGTGCATAAGAATTACCCATGTGGGACTCTCTATGTGCATTAAAAGGGTGCGTTGGCCATTTGGTACAGTATCTATGCTGCTCACCACAGCATTTTCTATTAGTTTATTTGTAGTGCACCTTGGCGTTATTCTCACTACGTCCAACTGAGAGGTTCCCACTCTTCCTGCTCATGTCTGGTGGTCTCAGACCCTTCAGGATCCTGTTGGCGTGTTCTAAAACTTGCCACAGAAGTTTATTATGAAATTTATCAGGCGCTAGCTTCCATCACTTTGGAAGCTTATTAAATAAAAATTTAAACCGATCCCATCCACCCTCTCATGGGGTGGATTTGGTATATCAGCTGTCCCCCAGTGCAGTTGACTGGGTTTTCTTGGTGTTCAGAGCACAGCCTTTTTATATGGAAATCTGAGGGATGTTTGTAACGTTTTCTGGAGGAGCATCGCCTTGATATGTCATCCTTCCAAATCTTCTACAAGTTTTAAGCTCTGCGTCAGGCTGGACGCTCTATGAAAGTATATTTTAACAAAATTTTGTGACCAGGACCAGACCCTACCACCATCCTATATAATTATAAACACCTTTCTTTATATAACGTTGGATGCTTTTATGAGAAACAACCTGGTATGGTAAGCTCTCCCTATCAACTTTGATCATACTATTGAAGCTCTTTAGGGTAATTTTTATGCCCTAACTGAAAAAGGGGCAGGCAATTAGGCCGTCATTGTTTCACCTTGGGGAGAACACTATAAATACCAGATTAGGAAACTTGAGCTCTCCTTTGGAAGTGGAGGCTTCTTTTGCATCCATAACTCCAATTCTAAATTTTATTTTGGGGTACGCCAACCAGGGAATGGACATTAATGAGCTCAAAAGAGAAAAACAAACCTAGTAAAATAAAATGAGATGGACAAATCCACCCACGTCGATGCAAAGCTCAAAGCATATTACAACAACTAAGTAAGAAGCAGAAATTACTATATGTCCATGGCGGAGAGGGAAGGGGAATTGGGAGTCTGGTTGTGCTCTTCTGGGGTGGACAAGAAGTGGCACAAAGCATAGAACAGGGGGTTGGGCGCGTTGTGAAAGTGGGGGTCCAAGGAGATAAGTGGAGCTGGAACTGGGATATCCCTCTTTAGGCAGTCAGAGATGTATGTGGCAAGGGCTTTCTCAGCTAAAATGCGGGATCTGGGGAGGTCATTAAGCATGGTGTGATTTTGGGTGGTGAGGCGGATCCTTGACTAAACTTTTCAACTGATGCTACAGCTTTGACCGCATTGTTGGCCACAGTGTAGAGGTGGAAATAGGCTCATCTTTGGGGTAGGGTCATCCTGGGTGTAACTAACAGAAATCATACGAAAGGATGGATTTCTGAATGTTACATTCAATTGGTTTGTTTGGTTAATTCAAACTGAACCAATAGGAATTGTTGGGTATGGTGGAGTGGGTGGTCAGACTCGGAGGGCTGGGCTGAGCTGCTCCAACCATTCCTTAAGCTCAGCAGGCTTAAGGAATTAATCAGAGAGGCTCCTCGGAAGCGACTTTATAAAAGTCAAACCTGACCTTCTCAAATTCCAAGTTGGAATTCTAAGTCTTGGCCTTGGTCCCCTCCAGTTCAGTCTTTTATTATTTTTATAATAAAAATAAAGTTCTTTTGAGGTGTTGCACCTCGCTTACCTGATATTTTCAGGTTTGGGTTTGTGATAGGGGACCTTGTATTAGTGACAGTCCGCCTCATCACTTTGTTTGCCACCACGTGGGCATTTCCAAGATTTGATGAGAAAAGGTTCACCTCGCCTGTGCCTAAGTCTGTTTGGTTAGGTTGCCCACCTGGAATGCCGCCGCGTGGGCATTTCCAGGATGAAACAGATGGGGTCTGGGATCCCCACCTGTGACATTATTCCAACTTCATTTTGCTTCTGGTTGGGGGTGGTCCTGTCCCTCAGAGGATTTCCGTTTTGTCCCAGCTGTTGAGGAAACTGGCGCTGGGCCAACCCAGCGACTGATGGCCAGCCCTGCAACGTCAGTGGAATTTGAGGGTCTGCTGAATTTCAGGTTCCCGCCGATTCCAGCGGCTGTGTCTGAGGGCACCTATTCCCAGCAGGTTCCCTCAACCCCGGAAAGTCCCAAAAGGGGAGGATATTTGCCCTGGCACCAGCGCCATGGGGTCAAACCCACTGCCAGCAGGACTGAGGAAAGCGCCTTCCTGGTTGGGATGGGAAGGCCATTCTCAGGCCTGACAGCGCAAAGGGGATGGCCCATGGCCAGCGCTGTTTCGCGCCTTCCAGGGCTATCGTTGGGGAAAGTGCCTTCCCAGTCAGGATGGGAAGGCCATTCCTAGTGGTAGCCTCCGGGAGGTGGTGATTTAGCCAGGTGTTGGGTACGAATGTCCTTACCTGTTGGGGCTTACTCCAACAGCCCAGTTTCCAGTTTCTGTCCCCCCATTTTCCCTCGAGAGGATCCTTCTTGGGGCTCGAGGTGACTCACCCTGGGAAGACCTCTTGCCAACGATTTCCTCCCAAAACAGTGGCTCTCTGCCCCTGGAGGGCCATTTTAGCAGGGGGTGATGTAACGAATGGAAATCATCTGAAAGGATGGATTTCTGAATGTTACATTCCAATTGGTTCATTTGGTTAATTCAAACTGAACCAATCAGAATTGTTGGGTATGGTGGAGTGGGTGGTCAGACTTGGAGAGCTGGGCTGAGCCACTCTGACCATTCCTTAAGCTCAGCAGGCTTAAGGAATGAATCAGAGAGGCTCCTCAGAAGTGACTTTATAAAAGTCAAACCTGACCTTCTCAAATTTTAAGTTGGAATTCTAAGTCTTGGCCTTGGTCCCCTCCGGTTCAGTCTTTTATTATTTTTAAAATAAAAATAAAGTTCTTTCGAGGTGTTGCACCTTGCTTACCTGATATTTTCAGGTTTGGGTTTGTGATAGGGGACCTTGTATTAGTGACAGTCCGGCCTCATCACTTTGTTTGCTGCCACGTGGGCATTTCTGAGATTTGATGAGAAAAGGTTCGCCTCGCCTGTGCCAAAGTCTGTTTAGTTAGGTTGCCCGCCTGGAATGCCGCCGCGTGGGCATTTCCAGGATGAAACAGACGGGGTCTGGGATCCCCGCCCGTGACACTGGGGCTAATGAAAGGAGAAACCAGGCATTTAGACAATACAGCAGCAGATTGCACTATGGCTTGTCAGAGTGGGAAACAATGAGGAGAGGCAATTGCCTCTTTGATTATGCTTCCATACCTTAAGCTTTGGAGAATTTCAAGGGTTAGTGGGGTTTAGCCCTTATCTTATAATTAAAAATGTAGTTAATTTAGCCATAATGGTTTCAACAGAAAAGACCCCTATTAATATAGTCCCCAATCACTCAAGCGCACTATGAAAAGGAGGATTCTTTTCCTCCAAATCTTTGGATTTGGGTAAATGTGAGGGTCGGCGGAGTCCTATCCCCAAGTTACATAGATGACACAAAATATTTGCTAAAGTTGTTTCACTTGTAAAGATCCCTATAAATATGGCTCTTAAAACATGGATTTTATATAAAAGTTGAAGTGCCTCCCACTGCTACTCCCTCATTTTTGATGAAAATCAAAGGTTTACATGAGCCTAGCCTCAAGTAAGAGATTATTGAAAACCCAGATTTTATTGCTACTTTGGATCTCACTCCCATATAGCTTGGCAAACCCTCATCAGGAGGGGTATCATCATGTTGGTAATGGATAGCAAAGTCTAAGCCACTATTGGATCATGTATTTTTCTGAAGCCTGAAAATGCCATCTTTAATGAGTAATTATATAAATAAAGATTAGTTGAATGAAAACTCTTGCAGGTTCTGTTTTGAAATTATTCCTGTATATCACATCACCCTGAGAACCTGTGGTTGTCCCTGAGATAAATTGCAGAATTTGAGGAAGTTGAGCATGAGTTAATACAAAATTTTGGTAAATATGCTTCTGCTGAGTATAATGTGGGGTATGTACCCAAAGTGATAAGGTTTTCAAATTACCCTTCACCATTTTTTGATGGGAAAACCCAACCTGGAGGTATGATTAAGTTCAAGGAGGATCTCTCTGGTAAGCTGTTGTCTTTGTCTGCTATCAATAAAGAAATATGGTTATTTTCTGCTTTCTGCTACTCTTTCTTTCCCTTCAAGTAAAATTCAGCATAGCTATCTTGGTAGATACTGGAGCATCAAAGTAATTTACTGACCTGGACCTTATCGACTACCTTGATTTATATTACTTACCTGGTGGTATGGCTAGGCAAGTGTATCCCAGGGTATTCCCACACTGAAATTCAAGGGTTGGCTGATTATCAAGTGGGCAACTACCATTTGTCTGACAGCTTTTTGGCAGTCAAATACATATTCTACACAATTTATTTAGGGAGTAGAGTGGTGGGAGAATCTTATAAATCCAGTTTGAAAGCTAACTTTTTGACGTTATTCCTTAATAGTGGAAGGTATTGTTAATTCCTATGTCTGAAGTAGACGCTCAAGGCAACCTAACTATATGCAAAATGTACACACACCAGCCTTGACCTCTTATGAAACCCACTCCATAAGTGTAAGGAGGCCATCTTGATAAGGAACGACCTTACTTTTGATGTGGTCACGCCAAAACCCATAGATGCAGCCAAGGACCACAGTGCACCTCTAGAATCAGAGGACTATGTGTGGGTGCGTCAGGGGAGATGGTGGCAAGGCTCCAACCCAAGTAGTTGTTTCCCATGTATTATTTATTCATATTTAAATTACTATCAGGAAAGTTTTTTTCAATATAATTTAATTTAAACTGAGGGGAAAATTAACAGAAAAAAGAATAACCCAACACACTACCATTAGCATGGTGCTTGGTCTTATGGTGGGATGAGGGGGAAAGAGATGTTAGCTGAACCATGGTAGTTCAGTTTGATTTCCAAGTTTAAACCTGAAATTTACACTTTCAAACACCAACTTCACCTTGATAGTATCAGTAAACTTCCAAGCTATCTTCAGGTTAGTTTCCCCAAATTCTAGAGGTCCACATTTACGGTTTTTTTGTTCTGGAGTGACAAGAGAGAAATCTGTTTTAGCCCTGTTCCTAACTTTTTCCGCGGATTAGACTTAATAAGTGCGTTTTTGTTGTGAAGGTTGGATTCTAGGTGAACCAACCGATGGGTGAGGGGATTTAGGGCCGTAATATGGGGTTTCATAAATTTTTGAAGTCCTCATAAATTTGTTGGACTCTTCTTAAATAAAGCCTTGCTGATTTGAGACTTTAGTGAGTTTGGTCTGGGTTAAATGGAGAGAAGGAGTGGGGCAAGCAGGGAGGGGTAGCGGCCACCCATATCTCATCTAGGTATGCCATAGGTCAGAGATCTGGGTGAGAGGAAAGGCCTTGAATTTTACCCCTTTTTGGTTCTAAAAGGGATGCACACCCCTGTCCAGCTTGATTTCTGGCCCTTGAGGCCTTACATTATCCTTTTCTTTACAAGCAGGGATACGCCTCCTTCAGGTGCTTTTGAAAAGCTAAATTTTGTGAAGAGTGGGGAGTTTGATGGCAGCTAGGGTGGCGGACTTGGGTGGGTCAGATGCAGGAGAATTTGTTTTTTTTTCTTGTGAAATTACTTCAGTAACTCCTGACAGTTGGTACAGGTCTTGGATGGGACTAAATGTTCCCATATGCTGGATATCTCTTCCACGACACCAGATAGCACTTGCCGTTTAATCAGCCTGGAATCTAAAATCTTTTCCACTTCAAATTCAGGGGCCCCCTCCACCATTATGGGCTCAAACTCCACTGGTTTCTTGCCTTTAAAAAGAGAGAGTGAGGAGGCATGAAACGAGTTAAGGATTTTCCAATGAGTGTTAGTTCTAAGTGGAAAGCGCCATTGTTCAGGACCTTGGCAATAGGAAATGAATTTGCTCTTTGCAAGCTAATTTCTGACAAGGTACCTTTAGGTGCAGATTCTTAGTGTCCACCATGACTAAATCCCCTTCTTGATAGTTAAATGCTTCACATCGCTTCTTATCTGCAAATCGCTTAACATCATTGATTGATTTAGTCAGTTGGTTCTGGACTTGTTGGTGGACCTTCCTTGACGTGTTGATGAAGGTATCTGCTGCTGGGATATACTCCACGCCTGAGGTTCAATGTTGAAAGCATGGTTGTACCCCAAATTGGCATACATAGGGGACACTCCTGTTGACAATGGAGGGAGTTGTTATAAGAAAATTGAGCAAAGGAAGGTCCTCTGCTTATGTGTCTTGTGAGGCAGTTGCGTAGCATCGGAGATACTGCTTCAAGGACTGGTTAGTACGCTCTGTTTGTCCATAAGATTGGGAGTGATAGGCTGAGGTTTTGAAAGGCTTAATTTTTAGTATGTCACACAAGGCCTCCCAAAATGCGATGTAAACTGAGGTCCCCTGTCATAATCATTTCCTGCGGAACCTTAATCAAGGCAAATACATGTGCTAAAAACAACATGCCATGTCCTCAACAATAGTGGCTGCCAAACGAGGGACAAAGATACCATATTTTTTAAAGCAATCTACTACCACTATGATTGCATCATACTCACAAATTAGGTAAACTTACAATGAAGTCTACTTACAATGATGTCCATGGCCCAGCCACCTGCTGGAGATGGTGGAGAAGGCCGTTTCGTCCTGTCCTATCTTGCTTGGACCTGGAACAGACTAAGCATTTCTCAATCCAAGTGGGAACCTCCTTTGTTAGCCCATTCTAATCATACCCTCAATTTATTAAATTAATTCATTTTTATGCGCCAGGATGCCCTATGGTTGGTGGATAATGATGTTCCCTTATGACGTGGGAACGCAAATCAGAATGAAACCATACTTTGTCATGAAAACATATACCTTGTCCTTTTGGAAATACCATTTAAAAGGGGCTGTACATGCTTGAATCTTCCCTAGGAGTTCCTGCCCATCAGGATTTATGGACTAGGGACGCCAAAACAGCATATAGGAGATTACCCTCGCTGGTAGACGACACCAGGGATGGATCTGATGGAGTAACTTCAGTTACTGGCCGGGCTGGCTCTGATGGATTAACTTCACCCATCAGTACAACAGGATTATTAAAATAATAGGGGATGTGGGACCGCAGGATTTGGGTTTGGGTTTGGACTTGAACTTAGATTTGGATTTGAGCTCGGATTTGGGTTTTGACTTGGGTGTAGGTTCTGGAGTATGGGGTGAAACCACGGCATTGGTTGGGAGTGGGGGAGATATGACTTGCTCAGGGGGAATCAATGCTACTAAATCAGGACCTGTCTCCACATTGGGACTCATTAGGGGATTTTAGCTCAAGAGATCAGGTAAAATATGAGTGGCCCTCTTGACAAACTTAACCTTAAAGTTGAAACTAAGAAGGTCGTGGTGGGTTTTAGTCTATCTGTGAGCAAAATTCTAGGAGCTGCAATAATAAGTAAGCGACTGGTGGTCTGTGCGCACAACCACTTTATGCTTTTCACCCTGTAACAGGAACCGCCAGTGCATTAAAGACAATGACAACACCACCAACTCTTTATCATAAATTGGGCTAAGCACGCTATGTGACACTAAATTTTTTTGAGAAGTACGCCACAGGTAGTTCCCGCCCCTCATGTTCTTACAGGAAGATAACATCAACCGCAGTACCAGAAGCATCACATGCCACAATAAAAGGCTTGTCCTCATCATCATGACGAAAAACGGGAGCAGAAGTGAAGTCATATTTTATTGCCTTAAAAGCCTTTTGGCACCTTGGTGTCTAAAAAATGGGGCATTCTTACCAGTGAGGGGTGGAGGGTGAAGTCAACTTCGAATTAGCTGGTGAGAGCTTTTTGAGGAAAAAAATTGAACCTAAAAGCTCATCAGTTGCTTCTGTGTTAATGAGGTGGGCCATGAGTGAATGGCCTCCAGCTTAGAAGGTGTAATGGAGTGGCCATCTTTTAGGATCACACAACCAAGGAACTGAACTTAATCTTTAAATAACTTTCACTTGAAGGTTTACCAACCAGACCAGCAATATGGATTGTTTCTGTCACATCTATAAAATCTTTATTGTGTTGCTAAGCTTTGAGCGAGTGGATCAAGATATTGTACACATAAGAAATTGCACAGGAGAATATGAGATCTACAAGGCGTCATCTATTCGATACTGTTAAACTTCTGGGAATCTTTAGATCAAAGGTCATACCTTTAAACTGGTAGATACCATACTAGGCGCAAATTGCAGTCAGTCGCTCCTAGCCAGCCTTGACCCGCACCTGCTGGAAAGCGTTCACCAAATCCAGTTTAGAGAACACCTTTGTTTTAGAAATTGTTTAGGAAATCTCTGCCTCTAAGGTCAAAAAGTAGGGTATAAGAACCGCCACATTATTCAAGTGTCCATAATTTACACGTGGTCTTAAAGTACCATCCAGCTTCTGATGAAGACCATAGAAGAGGACACAGGAGAGGTTTTTTTGACCATCCACCCCTTCGCCACCATGTCATCAATCCATTTCTCTAAAGCCTGGTCTTCTGCAGCCGTGTAGGGATATTTGGAACAGTTGATTTTATCAGATTCACTGTTAACTGGAGACTCAGATCAAATTCTGAGTGATTAGGCAGCTTATTGGCCCCTTCCACGTCAAAAACTGATTTGAGGGGAGTGAGGTTAAGTGGCAAAGTAGGAAGCACCGGCACAATATCTGTAGAGGATTATTCTATGGTAGCTTCTAGTTCACTGCATGTTGCCAGGGTGAGAAGAAAAGAGATTTACTTGAGTGCACATTGAAGAAGAATGCTAGCATATTCTGCTCTAAGTCAATACTCACTGACTGGCGGCTCCACCATCCTACCCTCAAAATCACTGGGTAAAGCAATTCTGGTATTGCCGCGAAGTATGCCATAAAATTTATATTTGTGGGCCACAAAGCGCAAGGGTTTACATAGAGGGAGTGTAAGCATAGGGACCCAGGATGCCCCATGACAGGTGAACCTGAAGTGACTACAAGACCAAAAGCTTGCACTACCTTAAGGTCAATTTATTTTCCCGAGGCACCAGTATCCACTAGGGCAGTTACAGTTACCATATGGTCCCTAAATGAATTTAAATGGGGAACAAGAAGCAAGCACAATATACATTCTTTAACTCATAAATGGAGCAAAAGGGTTGAACCAGGTGGAGTAACCTTGATGGGGTGGCGCACCCTGTCACCCCTTTGGTGAATCAAAGTGGGAACAGCAGCAACCTGAGCATAAGACAAAGGTGCAGACGTAAGATCTTCAGGGTTGGATAACAGCTGCACTTTTGAAAGATCATAATAAACAAGATTCGTGAAATGCTTCTCCTCCACATGCTCTACAACTGCAATGTGGTCAGTAGTGAGAGCTGGGGATGCCATATCTATGATAATTGCAACATCCTGAAACCGGTAATTTGAATATCCTGGATGGGGGAAGATAATTCAGTGTGGGACTGGTATTAATGAACCATAATAGCCCCTTCAGACCCCTGTGGGGGGATAGTGCCAGCATCAATTTGATAACCTAGACCCATGTTGTGAAGGGGTAACTGAATATTCTTGTACTCTATCACACCTTGTACATTTGCAGGGGCAATGAGTGCAATAATCAAGTGATTGGTGTTTGACCCCCTCAAAAACATTCACCACTCTATCACTTGTTTCCCCTGTTGTCAAGTTCCAACACCTGACTGTGGCCTAACGTGAGCAAACTAAGGGGGCACAAGTTATGGCTGTTTACAGTAAGATGAGGGCAACGAAGGGAATGTAGGATTTGGTTCACAAGCTAGTAGGACCTGCTGTATGATTGTAATAAGAGTATACTGTGGAAAACTGCTAAGGAGAATTCATAAGAGAGAAAGTAAACTTTGGGTGGTGGAAGAGTCATTTAAAGCCAAAAGGTTTCAAAACAATCACTGCACTATTATTTTACTGGTTTGGATATTTTTAAGTAACCCAGCGTGCTATGGAATGACCTTGATTTTGGCGTGGGTACGGCAAGACCCATAGGGGCAGCCAAGGTCCACAGAGCACCGCTAGATTCAGAGAATTATGGGTGGGTGCATTAAAAGAGGTTGTGGCAAGGCTTTAACCCATGTAGTTGTTGCCCATATATTGTTTAATTTTATTAAAATTACTATCAGGGAAGTTTTATTAAATTAAATTTATTTGAACTCAAGGAAACTTAACAAAAAAGAATAACCCAATACCCTATCATTAACAGGGTGCTAGGTCTTAGGGTGGGATGGGGGGAGAGAGAGCTGCTAAGCTGAACTATGTTAGTATGTTTTAATTTCCGATTTTATTTTATTTACTGAGGTAAGCTGACCAGGAGACTGACATTACCAAACTAAAAACTTAAACTAAAAATAATGTAACTAATTGATTCAAACAAAACGCCCAAATGAGCAATTAAATGATTTGAACTGAACAAAACAACCAACTAGGTGGGCAGCAAAAACTGCTTATCCCTCCATGGCAGAAGGGGAGGGGGGATCAGGGGGGCTCATCTTTGGCAGCAGCTATCTCTTCCCAGAGGAGGGTGCGTTTCAAGGCAGATAGCAAGGGCTTAAGGGCATCGGTGGTATGTGATTCAATATCACTGATGATTGGTACTTATGAGTAATTGCCAACCATAAAAATGGCAGTAATATATTTGGCTAAAGCCTTTTGGCTTTAATGCGGGCGTTTGGTAATTAACAAACGTTATGTTGGTTCAGGTGATATTAGCTTTTGGATTTCGTGCTACAGTTACCATGTTCTGGATAGCTTTGGTAACTTTTTGTGAAGTTTTTTTTACATTAATCTTACTTTTTGGAGTAAGATTTTTGGGGATAACAGGAGGTGGAATTCCTCCTGCGAGCACTTTCACTGATTTAGCGGCAGCTTTGTGGAGGGGACGGCAATCTGATGTGGAGGCTGCTTCTACTGCAAGCTGGTGGCCACTGTGGAATGGTTCAGCGTTTGGCTTTGGGGCATATAAATGAGGGGGGAATTCTGCATCCCATTTTTCATTGCAGAACCAGTTGACTTTAAGCGATGGTTCTTTGATGATATTACCTGATTCATCAATTTTATACAAAAACTCCCATGAATTCTGGCAAAATTGAATTGGGGAATCGGCGTATGGTTGAGAATTGGTTGATTTATTGGATGTTGCATAAGATTAGACTGTGGTCCAATCCTGCGCTTGATTGGAAGATTCATGCATGGTACTGGGGAATGGTGGAGGCTGATTGGTGGATGCAGGTGCAGCTGCAGCAACAGGCTTTGGGGGAGGGGGAGGTAGGATTGTACCACATGTCAGAATTGGTGCGGGGTAGGTGGCAGATTGGTGGCCATTGGACAAACTATCAGCGCTGTCAGAAGCTGCTAGATATGGGCACTTTCATTTTGAGTGGTCTAACTTGAAACAGGATGGAAAATCGTCCATCCGCCCTTGATGCAGGCCCAGAACGGATGGTTGGGGGCATATGGGATAGAAGCATGAGGGGAATTGGCAGGGCAATTTTGTTCATTTCAGGGATGATCATGGCATACGCCCAAGGCCCAGTGAGGCATGTGGCCCCAATTTGGGAACACAAATTGCAAGATGGGGTTGGAGCCATAGGCTGCCAAACCTTCCATCAGTTCCTGGTGGAGCACCTCAGGGGAAGGTGGGTAGGCAAACCTGCAAACTGAACCACCAAGGCGGTGTCCGCTGGGAGCCAGGTGCATGTTGTTAGAAGAGGTGTATCCTGGAAGACCAGGAGCACCATTGCCGCAGTGGCAGCATAAGCTTCACAAGTGAAGAAAGGATCAAAATACCCCTTATAAGGGTGGAAGTCAATAAAACAGGCTGGTGTCATCACTGCCTGAGCCATTTTAATAATGGATTGGTCATTGTATGGGAAAAGTTTTCCATACTCAACCCTAAGGCCAAAACGCATGTTGCTCCAAGGGAGCACCAGGGGGCAGCAGGGCACCACTTGGGATCACTTGGAGAAGGGCGTCAAGGTCCTTGGGAGGAATGAATTGTCCCATGGGTTTGGCATGACTGGGTGAACCAGTCCAAGCACGTTTTCCTGTCAGACAGAAAATGGCAGGTGGAGTTTTGCCGCTGCCCTACACTGGGGCAGCCAGCGGGGAATCTGATAACATCAGAGCGAAACTATGGCGGGCGATTAGGTTTTTAATTAACCTTAAAAATTGCTCAGAAGGTTACGCTGAGCAAAAAGAGTAGCTTGATTTCCAATTTTTAACCTGAAATTTACAGTTTTGAACACTAACTTTACCTCAATAGTATCAGTTGACTTTCAAGCTATTCAAATGTCATATTTTTCAAATTCCAGAGGTTTAAATTCACGTTTTTATTTGTACTGGAGTGACAAGTTTAATCTGTTTTCGCCCTCTTTTCTCAGATTTAATCTGTGGATTAGACTTATTAGGTGTGTTTTTTGTTATGCAGGTTGGATTCTAGGTGAACCAGCTGTTGGGGGTAGGGGATAGGGGCCGTGTTATGGGGTTATATATATATTTAAAGTTTTACAAATCTGTTGGATTTTCTTTAATATACACCCCGCTGATTTTGAGACTTGAGTAAATTTGGGCTGGGGTAGTTGGGGGAAAAGGTGTGGTGCAAGCAGGGAGGGGCAGCGGCCACCCATATATTATCTAGGGTGTGCCCTAGGTCAGAGATCTGAATGAGAGGAAGATCTTTGGTATTTAAACCCTTTTTGGTTCTAAAGGGATGCACACCCCTGTCAAGCTTGATTGCTTGCCCCTGAGGCCTTACAATTAGTGCCCTTGCCTTCTTGTTTGAGAAGGTTAAAATCTTCATTTAATGCAGCTTCTGCAGATGTCCTACCAAATCAATAGGAAATTGATTGTGACTCTAAACTCACAGTGGACTTGGTGCGCATTTTCACCCTCATCAACTCTATATCTTTATGGGAAGAAGCAGCTTTAGATGTGTGGGCTTAGGTCAGCTTGTTATAGCCATATTTTGACAGACCTCTCCAGTATGTTCATCACTCCTCTTTGTGGAAAAACAGATGGTTCTCTAAATCCTTGCATAGATTATAATAATCTTAATAATTTACCATACCATACATGATCTGAATCTAATCCCAGAGGATGCAAAAATTGATTGCTATGTGTAGAAGGACAAATATTCTCTAAATTGGATTGCTTAAAAGCTCACAATCAAATGTGCATCAAAAAGGGGCAGGAATGGATCACTACATTATGTACCAGGAAGAAAATTTTATAGTTCTGAGTCATGCCTTTGGGCTCAAAAGATCACCAGCATTTTTCCAACATTGTATTGACGCAGCCTTGGGGAGCTTTTAAGTGTATGCGCAGTAGACTAAATGGATGATTTCAGGATTCAAGATGTTGAGCGAGTTAGACACAACTCCTGAATTAAGCTTTAATAAGTCAACCTTTAAGCCATCAAAATTAACCTTCCCTGAAAGCACCAATGAGAGCTTTGATCAGGAAGCATTATGCACATGTGAATTGATGTAGATGCCTTAAAGAATTTCACCTATGCTTCCTGAGCCTCATGATGCGTGAACACCACCTTTGCAGTCACAGGATGACGCAGAACAATGAGGGCGTCGACCAGGCATGCAATTAGAAAGGCTATGAAATATCCTAATCATACAGGGCCATGGAAGTCCCTTAAGAACCACATCCCCACACATCCTATAAATATAACACTTTTTTAACTTAATAAAGTAGTCTATTTCGCCACCTTTTTTTGTCTTTATTGGCCTCTCTGCTAGTTTTCAACTTTGAGCCCATTTTAAAATTTTACTAAATCAAGAGATTTATTACACCGAGATAAGTGGTGCTCACTACAGGGGGCTCTGAGCTGTTTAGATGAAAATATCTATCACGAATTTTCAGAGAATAATAACAATCAAGACAACCACTCTTTTGATCAATCTGGAAGCATGACTTGATGGATTAACACCACTCAGTACGAGGTATCCCCTATACAGCCTGAGAGCCTAGAGCTTTTGGCCACCTTACAGCTTACCATACCATTTTTTGACAATTATCAGTACTAACCCCAATATGAGAGCCTCAATGAAATTATTTAACAATTATTGAAGGCATCTAATAAATTAGAGAATGCCAGTCGCTCCTGAGCCTCTTTGGGGCCTTCCACGACTTGGGATTTAATTACCTAATCCCTAATACCATCAAGAGAATTGCCTTTGGGTACCAAACACTATCTCTAAAGCTTTTTCCACTAGCCATACACTATCTCTACAAGTAGTGGGTTGCATCATCATGAAGTATCATGACATCTAGGGCTTAAAAAACTCTACACTCAAATATTGTCAAAAACTATAAAGCTACCTTCTCCTTCACTCAAAACAATCAGGATGCCATTATAGATAACTGTCAGTTGATCAACGAGGCTTGAAATCAGCTCGCCATGTTAAATAGTGGGATTTTGGGATACTATAAGGACAAGCTTCAGCAAAACTTGAAGTTCCTTGAGGCTGCCTGAAACCAGCGCCTCAACCAGATTGATGAAATTGTGTGGACCCTCCAGCAGCACTGCCAGGAGCTATCCTACTATGATATTGCATATGGAAGTAAAGAGTCAAAGGTCCTACTGGGCAACAAGGACCTTCCAGTCTTGTGGTGCTTACACATAGCAATTCTAACAACTCCTGGAAACGAGAATACTAGTGGCGCTCGCTGCCTTATGAGATCAAATATGCAATGTGGCTCAAGGGTACAAGCTGAAAGTAGATAGAGTACCTTTTGACCTTAGAATTATTGATTGAGGCCTTTTCATATGAAATGGATAAATTCAGTGAAATTCCTAAGCTCACCAATGGTTGCATCACCCAACTTGAACAAACCTGTTGCAAATTTGATACTCATTTGAACAACCTTAAGAGAAAGCTACCCCTTAACATTCCAAGATTTAAGCACTAAAGGATCAAGCTTCCCACAAAACCTTCATTACCTCTCTTAACCAAAATTGGGATGACATTCAAGAGGTTTTGGAAGTACAAAGTCACTGACTGATTAAACAAGCCCCACATGACTTTGAGGAAACTGAGATCTCCAAGCCTGCAACTGTTCTTGCAAAAATATTCTTTTAACCCTATTGTGAATAACTTTAAGATTAGTTTCAAAGGGAACTTCACCCCACGACAGGAAAGTATTGCCTCCTTCATATATGCCTAGGAAAGCTCAGTGGAGAAGGACATGGACCAAAAGAAGGTGAATCACATCCATTCCTGATAAATAGTACTTCCCAGAAGATTATGACTTCCCATCTAAAGGAATGCCACACCTTGCAACAAGCCCATATTGCTCTAATCCAGGAGTTTAAAAGCAACCAAACCTTAACAAATCAGAAGCAGGCATTCATAAGCATTTGGATGAAAAAAGTCTTATAATTTGCCAGCAAATTCTATGGCCAAGTAAAACCTTTGGTAGACGCTAATCATATTACCTTAGACTCCATCACTGCGGTTAGCTCTGCATTGGGATCTTATCCTGAGGTCCAGATGCACATTTTTTGCTAGAAGTATAGCTCTAATTGCATCTATTAGGTCAAGGAAGCACTTAATGAAATTCAGGAATCTACCTTGCATCCCAAGCCTACCGCATCTGCATCCTCTAGTAGCCCTTGGGTTCACATTGTTAAGAACCAGAAGAATCCACAATCTTGATGCTACTACTCCAATGGATTCCACCATAGTACCAAGACTTGCTGGAAGAGACTTGCCAAGGAGGCAGGAAAAGGGTATTATCATGAAGGATGAGAAATTCAAGCTGACATCCTTGTACTGCCTCAAGAATGTTAAGCGATCTCTAATGAGCCTATTGCTGTTATACCAGAAGAAAATGATTTGGCTTTTTTGATAATAAAGAGCCAGATACTGCTTACTCTTTTCTGATGAATCTCCATTGTTCCTCAATCTATCCCCACAGTTTAGGAGCTTAATTACATGTATCAAAATTTGTTTCCACAAAATCACTTTTCACACTATTGTCAACAGTGGCTCCCCCATAAATGTCATTTCATCTAAATTGATGAAGTGCATCAATATATCTATGGACTTGCCCCATTAGATGGAATATGGAACGGCTTGACAACAGTGCACTTGGTCCACTGGGGCCTATGCCTTTCTATCAATTGCTTTGTGAAGATTTCTGTGAACAACCCCATCATTGCATTAGATGGCCCAAGGTATGAACTTCTCCTGGGACTCAGTTTCTCTAAGATATTGTTCCATAATTCACTATGATGAGGGATTTTTATCCCTGCTGGGACACTGGGTCCCATCAGTTTTTGAAACTTCCCGTGATGCTAAGATGGAGGTCAAGCTCAGGCTTGCCAGTTGGAGAGTGAAAGCCTGATCAATCAGATCAAGTATTATGTAAGGGGCTCTCGCATATGGATACCCTTTCCTGTGATAGATAGCCAAGAAATCATGTCAATTTATTTTCTTAAGACGACCACTATAGCACCAAAGTCGCAGGTTATCATCAACACCTGGGTTCAAATCAATATTCCCTCTGGACAACGATTTGAAATCTGAGTTTTGGATAATTCATCCAACAAGGAGGTCCTGTTTTTTTCCAGAAATTTTAGATCATGCCTATGCTAGATCAATATTGATGTTTCTGGCTAAACTCACTGACAAACCTAGGATGATGGGGCCTAATAAACCAGCCGCTTATGTTCTCCTCCTTCCTGTAGAGGCCATAGAAGACATCTGTAGATTTGGAAGTCTAATTGATTCTGGGTTTGAATACCCCCAACTGTAGCTCTAATTGACAACTATATTGGGCAGGAGCTCACTAGTGAGCATCAGAGTTAGGTTAAGAATTTATTGGAGGATTACTTGGATCTCATCTCAACCTTTACCTACGATTTTGGGAAATTGAAAGGCATTTTGCATCATTTGAAGAACTGAGGGCGCTCCCCCCATTCACTCACAACCCTACCAAAAAAGTAAAGTTGAAAAGGTTCAGGTGGCTGTTGAGCTCAAACAACTACTTGAAGCTGGCTTATTGGTGCCTTTACTTAGTCTATGGGACTCCTCATCCTGTTAGTTTGGAAGAAGGATGGCTGTCATCATGTGTGATGGACTATCAACGGCTTAACTTCATTACCAAGAAGACAGTTACCCCTTGCCCTGGATTGATGACTCTCCACTTACATGCCGAGTTGCAATACTTTTAACTATGGATCTTGCTATCAGATATTGTCAAGTAAAGCTCACCCCCAAAGGATAACCCAAATCTGTGCTCATAGCGTATGAGGGTATATTTGAGCCAATGAGTATGCCCCAGGGCCTTGCAACGCACCCACCACCTTTCAATGCGCCATGGATGGGATATTAGGGGACTTGAAACTATCCTGTGTTCTCTTGTACCTTAATGATATCACTGTCTTCTCGCAAACCTTTAATGGTAATATGTAACACCTTCAGGAAATATTTAACCATCTTAGAAAGGTCTCAATAAAGCTTAAGCCTTTGAAGTGCTCTTTCTCTCAATCTAAGATGAAGCTCCTTGGACAAAAAGTCTTGAAAGATGGTATCCAGCCCATCACAGATCAAGTTAACGCCATCAAGAAGATGTTGTGCCCTCAGAGCCTTATAGATATTCAAGTATACCTGGACATGGTGGGTTTTTATAGTCAGTTCATTCCTCAATTGCTGACTTAGAAGAGTCCCTGGTCTACCTCTTTTTAGAAAAATGTGCCTTTCAAATGGCAGTCTGAACAGGAACAGGCTTATGTTGTGTTGAATACTGCTCTTTGTACTAAGCCTATTTTAGTTCATCTGCAATTTTTTAACCCTTTTGCTACTCAATGACGCTAGTGACGTCACTGTTGAGGCCATCTAAGCTCAGCATGATGAAGCTCAGGTTAATCACCCTGTGGCTTACTATGGCAAAACCCTAAGCAAGGCTAGACGGTTTTTAGCACTACTGAGCATGAATGCCTGGATGTTTTATTCGCAATCAAGAACTCCTTGCCCAATCTATATAGCACCCATTTCACCATTATCACTGACCATTCCTTTCTCTAATGGCTGAGGCAAACAAAGGACCCAGATGGCCGTTTAGCAAGATGAGCCCTGAGACTTCAGAACTACAATTTTACTATTATCTATTGTGTGGGAGTGATTCATTAAAACGCTAATGGCCTCTTGAAAATACTGGTACTCACTGCCCTGACACCCAAAGAAGACCAACTGTACGGTCTAATTGGCTGCTCTGAACGATGGGAGTTGGAGACCCCTGATATCCAAGCTAAGCTCTTTAAATGCCAGATACCAAATTAAAGAGGGTTTTCTGTATATGAAATTAATATGAAATGGCTCCATAATATCCGCCCTTCTTCCTAAACTGATGTTATCCTAGAAGGGCATACAACTGTGGGACATGGGACAGTGAAAAAGACCCACGAAAAGCTGAAGAAATGATGCTAATGGGATCAAATGGTTGAGAACATCAGGAAGTTCTAGAGGCTTGTATGAATTGTTAATCCCAATATTGGGGACAGTCCCTGATATCAGCATTCAGAAGTTTCTCTGTCAGGCCCCTTCAATGCCAATAGCACGATGAAGTGGGACCTCTTCCCACTGGGTTACATGGCCATACATATATACTTTTAGCTGTGGACCATTTAACCATATGGGATTAATCAATCTTTACTCCTGCTTCCACCACAAAAGCTACAGCCCTTTTCCTTATTCAAAACATTTTCACCCAGCTTGGATGCCCACAAAGTTTACTTTTAGATAGTGGGCTAAATTTCACCTCATATGTAGTCCAAAAACTGACTTCTCTTTTGGAACTAACCAAAATTTCACCACCCTCATAACCTCACAAACAATGAGGCATTGGAATGTGCTAATGGAACACTCATCTCTATTTTGCAGAAGATGGCTGCCTCTGACCCTACATGATGAAACCATTACTTACCTAGCGCCTTGCTCACTTACCAAATAAGCTACCATCAAAACATCAAGATGTCCACCTTTAAAAGCTCTATATGTGCATGCACCCCGACTACCAAGTAGCGTTCAGACCATACTCAAACCTACGTGCCTGAAACCTTCACTTCGGCTATGAGGGCCTTATCTGATGAAATTATCTGGCCTTAAGCCCTTGCCACACAGGGCATTGTCACCACAAAAGAAATGGAGACATCTAAATTTAATGTCAACTGACCCTGCTTACCCATTTTTTCAATTAATTGACCTCATTCTCTTATATCTTTATTAACCCAAAGCATGATATAATAAGCTTGACGTTCTTTGGTATGGACTTTACATGGTCATTCTTAAGGTGAACTCTGAGTACTCATTTGCTGACATCAATCAGGGGACAGTGGTGAACTGAGTATATGGCCTTTTTCTATAGCCTTATACTCCCCTCTGACAGGAACTTGATGAGGGCGTTGTCAGGATTTAAAATGATGAGTAAGTTAAAATCCACACTCCTGAATCGAGCTTCATTAAGTTGACTCTTAAGCCATTGTGAATGAAACTTGTCCCTGAAGACACAGTTGAGAGCTTAGATCAGGAAGCATCACACATTTGAGAATTGATGGAGATGCCTTCAGAAATTTACCTCCGCTTCCTGAGCCCCAAGAAATGCGACCTCTCTTATTGTGTATGAGGACAACACAAAACAATGAGAATGTCGCCAGGCAGTCAATCTAGAAAACCGTGAAAGATGCTGATTGTACAGGGTCATGGAGGTCCCTTAGGCACCACATAACCTCACATCCTACAAATATTAACACTTTTTAACTCAATAAACTAGTTATTTCGCCTCATCTTTTTGTCTTCATTGAACTCTCCGATAGTTTACAGCTTTGAGCTCATTCATAAACCTCAGCTACCATCAAATTAACTGTAACATGAGAGATGAAATTCTAGTTTTTCCCCTAATCAGGCATCCCATGAGATCCACATAAGATAAATGTTGAGCATTGAGGCCAGCGAACTTGACACTGAAAATAAGTAAGTGTGAGTTTTTCAAGTTCCAGGTCACCTTCCTAAATAACATTGTGTTAGCAAAGGCCACATAATCAAGCCAGAAAAGGTATTGAAACTTGTGATTGTACCACCTCAACCTCAGTTAAAAAAATTGAGTATTTTTTGGGACTTGCACTTTCCTTAATAAAATTCATGCCAAATCTTTCTGAGTTGCACCACCTTGATATAATGCCAGTATGGCCAAATTTCTTCAGTGGTCCTCTGCATTAATGTGGCCTTATAAGAAGTGAAGTGTACTATGATTTCCATGTCTGTTCACCACACCGTGTACCCTAAGAGGCAGTTTATATTGGCTAATGATGTTTACAACTTTTTGTTAGATGATGCTTTGTTACAAGTGGGATAAAATAGAGTTGAGAATACTGTGAGACTTTTTCTCATTAAATGTCCTTTACCTGAGTTGAACTACGCTGTTTATTACAAGGAGTTATTGGCGGTATGGAAGCATTGAACTATTGGCGTCATCATGGACATGGTTCTTTCAAGCCATTCTGCATTCTTACAGATCGTTGCGCCTTATTGTACTACTGGGCTCCTCATGTCTTGACTCCACAGCAAACCAGATGGCATGAGACCCTTGTCTAATTTGTGTTCTATTATGAGTTTACAAAGGGCAAGGAGAATGGCTTGGTTGCGCTTTGGGTCATAACCCTACGTTAGCACCTGATCCCAAAGAGGCAAGTTTCACAACACCCATTTTTTCCTCCCGATAAAATAGTATCTAAGCAACCCTCCATCGTGCCAAGTGTGCCAATTCTTGCTCCACTGGTGAGCCTTGAAATATATGATATAGTCAAAAAGGGTGCCCTTTCCCAGTCACTATCATCAGAATACATTATGGTCCTGACCAAATGCATGTTGAATCAGTAGATTATAACCAAGTGGTATCATGTAAAGGATGAGAAGATATGGTTTCAAGGGCGTTTATGAGTTTCTGCCGGACCACTCCATCTGATAGTGATCAAGGAACACCATGATGTCATAACTGTAGGGCACTCCAGAAAGGCGAAACTTTGGCGCTTATCTGCCAGACATATAACTAGAAGGGATTGACAGCAAAGGTGGCATGATATTTAAAGGAGTGCTTGTTTTGCAATATGATGAAACCAAATTTTCAGCCTCTTTTAGGGTTGTTGGTACCAGTCCAAAAGGCAGCAGGACCCTGGACTTCCCTCTAAGTCAATTTTATTGTAGAGCTACTTTTATCAGAGGGGTATAATTCTATCATGTTAGTATAGACTGGATTACTAAGTTCGCCTGTATCATTAAATGTAAAACCACAGTCACAACGGCGCAGATGGCTAAGTTATTTGTTTCACACATACTTTAGCTACATGGGGTGCCCCAGGAGATTATTAACGACCATGGACCCCGATTCACATCGGTATTTTGAAAAAAGTTGTGTAAAATCTTCAGATTTGTCCGTGCTGTTCTACTGCCTACCACCCCCATACCAGATGGGCAGACAGAATGATTATTCAAGTACCTGAACAGTTTTTTGCGGTGCTACAATGCAGCAGGCCATTCTGATTGGGCTTCTCATTTTTTAATAGCATAATTTAGTTATAACGTAGAACACCTAATTGAAGCATGTTAGGTGTTGTTATTCGCCAATTATTTTTATAACCACTCCTTCAAGAGAAGCCCAGATGTAGGTCCAAGGTGGAAGCGGTGATGGACTTGACTAAGTCCATCAAGAAAATACTTTAAGGGTCACATTTTTGGATGTCGCTATGAAAATTTATAAGGAGAACATTAATGGTAAGAGAAGAGTGGGTCCAACGTACAAGGAGGAAAATCTCGTGATGCTTGATGCCAGAAATATCTCAATCAAGCAGCCATGCAAGAAAATTGGGCCTAAAGAATATAGGGCCTTACCTCATTGTCTGGAAGGTAATCATGCCTCATACCAGTTAGACCTTCACCCATCATTTTGGATTTTTGCATGTAACACGAAAGCAAGCTGAACTTGTTTGAGAGTCCCCCACCATAGTCTCCAGAGACATACCATATAAAGGGTTCACCAGAGTAGGCATTAGAGGATATTATAGCATCTCATAGTGTAAGAAGAAGACTTGAGTATCTGGTGTTGTGGAAAGGATTTAACGCTTCAGAGAACAGTTGGGTATTAGGATGCAACTGCGTCATGCAAAAGACCAGATTGATGCATTATAGGAGCGTTTCCCATAGGAAGTAGGAACTAAGGCTAAAAAAGGTATCTCCGCCATGAATCTTTCCCATGCCCAAAGAACTTCTCTCTGGCTGAAGCCCATGGAAGAGGAGTGGAGCCTAAAAAAGACCGGAGGATAGTGTCATGCTTGAGTGTCATAATTATAATCATAAATTGAGAAAGTAAAGCTGAGCGGGATGAGGTCAAGAGGACCAAATTGACAGCCTACCTGACATGAAGCACATCCTGGACCAACGCTGGGTAAGGGCAAAATAAGTCCAAGTTGTTATGGGGTGTGCATGGTGGACAGATGAGCGTTACATCCATGGCTTTAAAATGCACCAGATATATGGAGAAATATGATGAGTTGTTACATTAGTCAGATAATGGGCTTCAAGTACCATTCGACTTTTATTTTGCTATATCTAGTAAAATTCAACTTCAGTCAATCGCAAAAGTGCAAGCCTACTCAAGATACAGTACAACGATGGATAGAAAGTTGATTTTATTGACTAGATTGGGTGAAGTGCCTCGCCTGGCGATGATGATTCCACCCCACTTGTTAATAATGATTTTTTGAGACTAACCTTCTTTGTTAATCAGCTTTTTAAATAAAACGACAACATTCAGATTTATCAGATAATCCTTGTCTGGTTTCTTTGAGGACTTTCTGGAGGAGGTTTCTAACAATCTAGGTCATATCTTTTCTAAATTAGCTAAGTATTATGGTTCCCCCTTGGGAAGTTTGAACCCTTCAAATCAAGGCGCTTAAGGACACCAATAATGACCTGCACTTGGTTATGGACTCCCCCTTGGGGTCCAACCAAGACCTCTCATTTCTAGTATAAATTAGTAATTTACACAAATTAGTATACTCTTGGTTCCCCTGTGTACTGGCACCTTTCATGGTTCTCATTTTCTTTTGCTGTTAGCAGCTATTTCAATGATCATGTGGCTTATTCCACAACATATCTCAAGAAATAGAAAGAATTACAGATATCCTCTTGGCACGCACATGGGCACATTTATGGGCTGGAACACAGATGTTTTCCATGGCATCAAAACCCCACCATGATACTAAGTACTTATGCCTTCTTTCAGGCTGTTGGGAGGTCATAATCTCATCCACCTCCCACTATGATGCCAATTACAAGGTATGATTTTGGGTATAAGGAGGAGGAACCTCAAACAGGTTCAGTTTACTCTCATGGAATATAGCAAAAATTTGGAACTTGGGTGGAAGATCTAACTGGTAGGAGGAATGACCCACCTTTCTGATAATGCGATAATGTCTTATCCTCTTTGGTCTCAGTTTCTTACACGGCTGCATTTATTGGGGTATCTTTGGCACCAAGCATAGCGAGATATCCCGCTTTATACTCAGGACCTACCCTTCTCTTGCCATAAGCATTCCACTTGTAGGTCTTCTTGGTAGCATCCAAATTTGTTATCCAACTGATTTTTACTTTCCTGATGAACAATGTAGTTTCCACTACAACTTCCACCTTGACCAAAATTGGGTTTCATGTTAAATGAGGGATTGAAGTTATATTTGAAGAAAGGAGAATAGACAATAGAATATTGATGAGAATTATTGTAACTTTATTGAGCCAAAGGTAGGTTCAAGGCCCAATCTGAGTGATCAGCAGCGGTATAGCACCGCAAGAAATATCTCTAAGCATTGATTTAATAGTTCTTTCTGCACATCTAATTGATTGTGGAAGGCAGTCAAATGGCATGAAGATTTTTAAAAGTATTGCAGAGCTCTTACCAGAATAAGTACTTAAACTGGATCTAGATATACTGATGATCTCCTTAGGTTTGCAAGGGACAGAGAACATGTAAGAGATAAATAAATTGGACATTTGGTGCTAATATTTTGATATGAAATGGGATGAAATGAGCAAACTTAGTGAAACGTCCACCATCACCATAAAAACATCATACCCACCTGAGAGGGGTAACTCCAAAATAAACTTTAATGAAAAGGAAGTTCACAGCCCTTCTGCTTTCTGGACTAGCACCACCAACTCTTTCAGGGACTGAAAAATTGGTTTCATCCTGTTGCACACAAGGCACTCCTTAGTTACTATAAAACTATGCTGAAATTACCCTCAAGTTATATTTGCGGCAGATAAGCTCCAGGAGTTTCGCCTTTCCAAGGTAACACACAATTAACCCATCATAATGTTACTTGATTAACTACAGGCAAAGAGGTCTCACGGGAACACATAAGCGTCCCTGGAACCATATCATATCATTTTTTAGATGTTAACCCCTCATTAAATTCTCATGGTTAAAATTTCATTCAGAGAGAATTATGTTTTATATCCAGAGGACAAAGGTTGAAAAAAGACCACTTTTCTTAACATACCATAATCTTCTAGATAATCCAGAGAAGTGAGACTAAGAGCACAAGATATGATATAGGGCTGATAAAATATGATCTTATCTGAAGGAATCACCAGTTAATGTTATAAAGCTCCACAACTTTGTAGTCAGGAGCTAAGGCCGCGTTATGACTTAAATCATTACAAATTATTTCCCTTGCCTTTTGTGAGCTCATAAAGGAACATATAATGTGCAAGGCTCTAATGCCAGTGTGTTTGTCGCGAGGTTAAGACACAGGGCATGGTAGTACAGTAATGCACAGTGTTTGGGACAGACTAAAATGGTAGAAAGGAACCATGTAAATAGTGGCACCAATAAGTTAACGCTTCCACTAATGCCAATAACTCTTTATCGTACACATTATAATCCAACTCAGGTAGGAAAATATTGTATGAGATTATCCCATTGGATTCTCTAAACCATCTATGCCCACCAGTAACAGAGCAGCGGCAACAGCGAATCTGGAAGCATCTCTAGCCACAATAAAATACCTATCTAGGTCAACTAGGTGGATTAGAGACGTGGAAAGCAAGGGAACCTTCACATATTGAAAAAATTCTTTAGTGCAGATGACCACTGAAGGGATTTTGCACCACTGGCTTTACAAAAGGAAGAGGCTACCTCTGAAAGGTTAGGTGTGAACTTCATTAGGAATGAGCATGCCCCCAAAAAGCTTCTCATTACTCAACTGAGGTTGGCGTGGGCCAATTATAAATAGCCTTCTCCTTTTATAGAGTGATCATATGCTCTTGTCTAACACAATGTTAACCAAGAAGGTGCCCTTGGACTTAGAGAATTTGCAACCATCTTTAGCATTAAGTTAAATGCTCTCAAGTGTTCCACTACTTGCCGCAGGTTAATCTCATGAGATGCCTAATTTGGGGAAAAGGCAATGTAACATCCATATAGGCGACAGAACATAATCTAAAAACTCTTTTAACGCCATATTATTACGCTGTTGAGAATTTCAGGTGCATTATCAAAGCTAAAGGGCATGACTCACATTTTGGAATATCCCTTATCTTTTGTAGAAAGCGGTAAGGCAATCTAGCCTTTTTTGTAGATTTGATTAAAAGAATTTTTACAATCTATTTTAGATAAGATATTAGATTTCTCCAAAAATGTTTGTCTGTGTCTCTGTAGCAAATGGATGCAGGTCAGGTACAGTGACATTATGCAGATTGCCATAATCTACACATAAGCATAGAGTGCCATTTATTTTTACACAAATAAGAGCAATGAACACACTGGAGAGATTTCTGGAAGAGAAATCTTGCGCCAAATGTTCAGTAGCTCAGAAATTCATGAATACATCTATTTCTAGTGTTAGGGTAGATGGGAGAAGCTATGAGAACCATGTCCACTGTTAGCTTGAAATTGCAATCAAACCTATATGATTTGGTAAATCATTTGTAGACTCCACATCAAAGGCAGACTAAAACCCTCCAAATAGGTAGGTAAGAATGTTTTTAAGTGTGCCTGACCAGAGAGACAAAGGAGAGTTTTTGCCTGTTTGGCCATAGAGGCAAGTATTTTTTGCAATGCCATCAGAAGACAAGGTGTTGATTTCAGCACTTGGGTCAATTACAATTTGCACAAGTAGCAGTGCACTATTGAACAGGTAATTTGTATAAAGACAGATACTAGTAAAAAGGGTAGAGATACTGAAGTAGTTGCAAAAGGATTCTATTTAGACTCATATATTAGCACACGGCACTATTGAATACTAACGGTGGCTATGGGGCGGCAGTTTAATGCTTTTGTAGATTAGATGTACAAAGCAAGAGTAAAAGTGAGATCCTTCTCCCAATTGCAATCCATCTTAGATATTCTTGATAACTCCCAGGGTTCTCATTATTAAAACTAAGCAGCACTTGAAAATAAAAGGATTTGTGCATAATATCTAATATATATTAAAGGAATAGATGCCTAGGGCTTAGGCATTTACATAATGAAAGCACTCAGGCAATTAAAACTGAGACACAGCCAGATATCCAAATAATTTATGATAACTCTATTGGTAACTATTTCTATGCTGGCATGATTACAAGTCAGTTATCTATAAAATAGTATATAAGTTGATATGAAAACTGGAGCCCCAGGATGAGATAACCATTGTATTAGGGAATAAAGAGTTGCACTGGTGGGGATTAAGGATATAATCCTAGTTCATAATTACCTTTATTCTGAACTGAGAAGGTAAGGTAATCAATAGTAAGCTAATACTATCAGAAGCAAAAACATATGAAAATGTGGGCGTGGGCCACAAATTGAAAGTAAATTAATTCTATATAGTGACGTTGGAGTAGAGGCCTAATTGATTAAAGCCTTTATCTATATAGAAAAAGTAATTGAGGTGTGTCACCTTGGGACAAATACTACACTGAGATTTTTTTCTAGCCAGATCAGATTTCAAACCTGTGTTGAACAAAACCTGAACTAGAGTGAGATCAGAAATTACCATGCCAAGATAACCACCCCTCCCTTGATCTATATAGTTAATAAAAATAATAATATTAGCTAAATAAGTAATTATTTGGATGTTTGGTAATAATAATAGCAACATTTTCCTCCTTTTTCCAAAAGTCAGAGAACAAAATTGATAGGGAATAGAACAGGCTTATTGAAAAGCTGAGACATTAAGGCTGGTACTTTTTTGTTGACCTTTTTTAAACTTTACCTGGGTATCAGGGGTCATTAACCATACGGTCAGGGGATGCATGGTTGAGCTGTGAGGATTATCAGTGATGGATAATTTTACCACATACATGTAAGGTACCCCAAACTGACAGGCTTACAGTTATCATAGTTACTAACTTATTAACAAGAAACACATAAACTGAAACAATAAGTTGATACCTCTCATGTAACCTGGGAAGAATAGGTGTTTTCCAAAGACAATTTAATTTCACCCTGGATAATATAAACAGCACCAGAGGTGGCAATGGAATCCATTATAAATTGACAGAGTAACAGAAGACTTTCACCATATAAAATATCAGGTAATTTTAATCCGTCCAACAATGGATTAATGGCTGGCTGCCATGATAAAGCTTCTTCCAAATTGGAGCTGAATGCCATTAGGTTTTAGAAACCTTGCTAAGAAGATTCAAAGCGCTATTGCATCTTTTATGGTTTTTAAGTGGGATAATGCCTCCTTTTTAATAAGTGGACAGTTAAAAAAGTGACATTTGAGCTCCAGTTTAGATGGTGTTTCAACATCATCCTGCATCTGAAGCCGCGGAGGCACAGTATACCATCATAGTAGTATATGGTGCAAGCCTAAGAATAGATCCTTAGATTTATAAGTTAAGTCAGCAGGATTAAAAATATTATATTGAATAAGCGTTGTTTTCTCATTAAGCGTCTGTTTGTTAATTTTGGGTGTATCTGGCATACCTTTATGCAATTTTGATGCTAAGGAATCCTAATTCTCATAATATTTTGCAAGGTGGAGTTCTTTATCATATGGTTAATTACATGGGATTATTAAACTTTTAGCGGAGATAGAACATACCTTGTCTATTCCACCATGGCTTTTCCCAATTTGTTGTCCTCAGTTGATGCCAATGATGAACACTATGTTCCTTCTTAGATTAATTAGTATCAGGTGCATTAAAAGCAATGACACAATAGCAGAGGTAATTTACCATTTTAGTAACGGTGATTTTGATATTCAATATATGTAACATGGACCAATATAAGTCCTTGTTAGGTTCTCAGTCATGACAGAAATCAATTTGAGCATCATAGTGACAAAAACCTCAGCTCATACAAAACTTGGTTTTCATTGTAGAAATAGTCAGTAAAGATTAAACCTATTCATCAGGTTTGAGTACTATGGACAGAAAGGCTGTTTTCCATACTATCACAAGTTCTGCCCCACCAAAATCATTAATAATAACTTTCTTAACATTATTGTAATAAATGTTATTCACAGATCTCTTTCATTACAATTTTGAGTAAAGGGGTTTAACAAGTTCATTAACGTGAAAAGCTTGACCTGGTCAATCTTTGTTCCCCATAGATATTTCAAATAACCATAAAATTTGAATTTTCTCTTCTTATTAAAATTATCAGATTTACCAGGGTAACGTATTAGTAAGTGTTAGGGCCAGGTTCCTGGTTAAACTAGGATAAACTAGAAAAGCAATTGACGTTAAAAGTGTGGGGCTTGAAATTTGCTAATAGCTAAGGCCACCGCAGTAAGGTTTTTAGAAGATTCAGAAGCTGCGCTAGAATTAATTGCTGTTGTAGATATGGTAGTCAAGTTATCAGATAAGTTGGAAAATATGGCTTTATATTGTCTTTGGGTTATAATATGAAAGATGTCCTGAGCAGGATCTTGGCTACACTTACAAGGGGCAGTTTCTATTTCTTGGCGTAATTGATTCAAAAACTAGTATAATGGTGATGTTCTGCCATGAATCGTTGATTGCCTTCTAATGTTTTTGGTTGGAATCTAAATGGCAAGAAGTTTCCTTCTTATTGTTTCATATCCTTGGGATCAAACAAGTAGTTGTATAATGTTCAGCGCCTGATAGAGGTCAGTGATAATGTAAATTGCCTATTCCTTTGTTAATTCAATGCTATTAATGTCACGTGGGGTATCAAGGGTATTCTCAGTAATCATTGCAACTTGATGATCATGATTGAACACAATATTGGAAAGTAGGCCAAACAGGCCATAACTTGGCTGAGCCTCCACGTCATCTGTGTCAAAATAAAAGAATACACATGGACAGGCTTACACAAATCTTTAAAAGGCTGCTGTTGAAATCCTGATATGACTGGATGATAAGCCTGAAATAGCCATGTCAGATTGGCTATAATCCGCCGACCATGATTTATAGTTACGGTTATTTGAGCACCTTGATATGAGGTGATATTGGGTTGGGAAGGGTAAAATTGGATTGCCTTCAAATAAGGTGACAAGATGATAATGACATATGAGAAGTATTAAATAGCTCGACTTGTACTAAGGCAATAGGGAATTTGAGAATACCATACTCTACCAGAGCCAATGAGAATATGGCGGAACCAAATAGTCTAAGCAAAGGGAGCAGTATCGTCTGAAGTTGATGATATTTAAGCGAGATGGGGTGATTAAAGGAGAAGATTGTTAGTAGAAGCGAGAGAGCGGAACAGCATAAAAATGCTGTAAATATTAAAACAAAACTTATTGTCGTCAAGGGCAATTGCTCCATATTTATTATATTAAGTGTGCTCCAAGGACCAGCAATCTCCATATTCCTCATCCAATTGCTCAGTGGGTTATGCCCTGTGCAAAATCCCCCAACGTATCTCAACAATATAATTAAATTGTAACAATGGTCATCTCTATTGGGAGCTCATTGAACAACCACCAATAAAATCAAAATTTTCCAGTCCGCGCCATGGCATATCAGGCCTTCACCAAAGGTGAATCATCCCAAATGGCTGTGATGGCCAAAACCGCGGAACTCAAACTTATTGTGGATGCCCGTGCTCAAAAAACAAGAGGAGCTACTTCAGGGGTAAAATGTCATAGTTAATCACCTTGAAAGTTTGGCTAGTCAACTGTGAATACTTGGACAACAGAACAGGCAGCTCTCCAGTCGCCTGTATGGTGCAACTGAACGTCTACATTTCACGGAGTGGAAGCTAACACCTACCTTTTAATCACCTCATCCCCATTGGGAAGTGGAAGAATAAGGGGTTGCTCAGGAAGGATCTTTTTACTTTGAATAGAGACTGGATACCCCACTGAAGAGCTTTTCTCTGAACCCACGTGCAGCATGAGCTGCTTGATTCAAGATGACTGCTGTGGGGATGATTATGTTTCAACCCAACAAAACCACCAGGTGATGGCAGTCCTGCCTTCTGAGAAACCTACGCTACCATGAGAGCTGCTTCCTCTTACAAGCCCGCCCTCATTGAGATCCCAACTATGGGCATCAATCAACTCCGCAGTACCATCCTAAGGCTCACAGTTATGAGTGGGAAGAAGTGGTCTGCATTGAAAAAGTTACTCCGTTTGACTGTAATGGAAACATCCACGGTTTCTTCAAACAATTTGATTTGTGGCAGAAAGAGCCTATGATTAGTGAAAGACTAAATTGCTGATATTCTCATTGGATCTTTGGAGTGCTGACCAAATTACTTACTACTTTCAACCAGTTCTTTTACATACTGTCGTATTCTGGTGGGTGACTCAATAATAACCCCTATCAACAACCATCAGATTGGGAAGATTACCCTTTCAACGCTTGAGCTAACACCTATATACTCACCTTAAAGCCTATTGCAATCATATAATTTAAAGAAATATATCAATGTCAATTTGATAAAGTGTTTTATCAAAGCGCTTGGCCTGAATATGCTCGCATATTATGGCTAATTTCCTATGCATTAAATCGCAGCAATTGGCCCCATTAACCAGGAACACTATCTACTCACTTGTATACAAAATCATCTGGGACCAAATCAAAGTTAACGTCTTATAAACTCATGGATAATCAGACAAACGAAAAACATAATCAATTTTCTGCCCTAGGGCGAAATTCATATGTCAATCCGCATAATTGGCATGATAGCACTTGCACATGGACTTCCCAAAAGGGAGTACCTAGTGCTATCAAGGGAAAGGCCTGACAACGTCCCAAGTATTGGTACATCATCTACTTTAATTGAGGCAAGAATTTTACAAAAGGTGTATTTTGTCAGCAGTATGACAAAACTCAAAAAAAGAAGATCCTAGGAAAATTTTGCATGCTTTTATGACAATTTTTGTACCTGAAATCCTCCCAATTTTGAGAGTATTTTGCCACCATTAAACCTAAGAAAAGATTCAGTCATATAAATTCAAGGGCCTAACTGAGGTGGTAAAATATCTGTTGAAATTTTGTACTCTGACGTGGCCAGAAGATGCCCTAGAGGTATAAATACAGGTGCCTGGCCTAATGACTAGGCATCTAATAAATAGCTTATAATAAAAAAGTTATATCTGTTATATCCTTTTCCTGGTCTTTATATGAATCCTAACCTTGGAGAAGTGTCAACAAACTAGAAGGACCAAATCCCCAGTTTGTATTGAATACTGCCTTGGAAGAAGTTCTCAATTACGTTGAAAAATTACACCCAAAAATTGTCCAGAAGAGTTGGGAAATTATAGTAGACCTAGTGAGTTTTTAAATAGTCTGAATATCATAAATTACAGGCACTATTGAGGATCAATCTACAGAACTTTGACCCAAATAGATATGCAGGATAATAATCAACAAGCAAGCAATCCTCAGATTGTTACAAATGGTGCTCACCCAAAATCCGTGACACTCTCCAAAAAGGATTCCAGTGACCAATTCCTGACAGATTTGATCATATGAAACAGTGACATTGAGATGGGAACTAGCAACAAGGCCATCTCAGATTATTTTCCCAGTCACCAAAGCTCTGAAGCTGATCCCTCCTATACCTAATGTATTGTCAGTGTGGGGGGAGCTAATGCAGCAAAACCAGTCATCCTGAATAGGGATGAGGATGATGCCTTGAACAATAAGAAAATTTAAAAATTTGGATGGTTGTGTCAAGATTTCAGGCCAGAAACACTGAAATTACTCAGGAAATTTGGGAACTCAGAGTGAAATTATCAAATGCAAATTCCTGAGTAGATAGTATGGGCAAAGACATTAGAAGCATAACGTCTAATCAAGATTTATTTGAAGAAAAGCATGACAACCTCAAAAAACCAATTGGCCAATGCTCACCCAATCTTGACAAAAGATAGGAAAAAGCTCTGTCCAATCTTCCAAAAAAACAGTTAGGAAAAACTAAGGGCCGAATTCAAGCATCAGAATACATTAGTTTAGAGCAATATCATGAAACCAAATCATCGGAAATTGACACTGAAGCAGAAATTGATATCTTGAACATCCATTCTATGCCTAGAGTACTGGCAGCAATCCAAACTCCAGATACTCATTAATGGGAAAGAGGGCCAATTATGAGTGATAATACACTAGGATATTCAAGAAGAAGTATAACCCCTATGCCCAAAACAGGGCGAGATGACTTCAAACCATTGAATTTACCAAAGTTCAATAAGGATGGAAGCATTCACTCTTTCCTCAAGTTATTTGAAAAAGCAATGAGAGGAGCATCAGACCATGCAAAAGGATTGGCAATAATTAACTCACTTGATGCCATAGCAGTGACCTCGTTATGCCCTATTTGGGTGACAATAGATCCTATATGGATGCCAAATTACAATAACAAAACAGTTTGAATCGCCTGATAAATAAAACCTGAAAAAGAGAGCTTCTTAATATTGAATTCCAAAAGAATGAGACTATAAAGGACTTTGCGGATAGATTCTTCCATGAGGCAAAAGTTCTGCGTGGGTACAATGCAATAGATAAGTTTGAGGCCAAGATTGCAATGGAGCACACAATTATGCCCATCCATGTACTGCACAATGTCATGTTGCCTGAATTCAATGGAAGCTTAAAAATCCAAGATCTTACCAATTACTTGAGAAGCTGTTCCTCTAATTTCAATACACCTAATTGGGCCAAAGATCAGCAAAAATCCCGATTTTTGGGCCCAAAAACAACACTATGTCCGACCAGGAAAAAATCTTCCAAAACATGAACCAAAAATTCGAGCAGAAACATTAAACAGGGCCAATTACATGTCACAAATGTGGTCAACAAGGGCTTTTTGCTAGAAAATGCTACAGATGGTCCAACAAAAAGCCTGGGGTCAACTTTGCTCTAGAAATTAACAGTGACAGTAAGGCAGGAAAAGAGCAGGTGGAGTAGAGGCGGAACGCTCTAATTCCACTAATTTTCAAACCATTCCACATGACTTTGGTGAGCTCTTTAGGGTAGAAGATGTTGGTGAAAATAACCATAACCATATTATGGCTAGAAATTTCATGGTGGTCACTACTTGGGCCACAGAAAAAGCAACTAAACCCTTGAAAATAACCAAAGAAGACCAAGCAGAGGTATCAAAACCTTATGCAAAGCAAATTATTGATCAGGGTTTGGACCTACAACCCAGATGCTCAACTGACCTACCTAAGCTTAACAACGTTCAAGTAGATGTTCCCATGAAAACCTTAGCAGATAACTTCCCAGATATTTGCTCAAGCCTGAAATCACACCTGGAACCATGCAACAGTCACAGCATTCATACAATAAATAACTCTGAAAACTACTATGAATGTACTTATGTGGACATAGCAGTGAACAAGGTATGAGTTCAGCCATTTTAAATAGTGGCAGTCCTATCAATATAGTCAGTACAAAGTTGGTTAGAAAACTGAAAATTGCACCCGATTTTGCCCACTGTCAGGAATATGGAACCATTGGAGCACATACAACTAAATCGCTGGGTGCCTACAGTACCCTAATTCTCAGATTTGGATCTATTGTAGTAACATCACCTGCTATAGTATTGCCAAATATGAACTATGATATCCTAATCAGGACTAATTTACTAAGAAGTTATGGAATTGTTACCAATCATAAGGACAATACTCTCATCATTCTTGACCAAACCATTTCACTTTACTATAACCGTGATAAGGCACTTGAGAAAAAGAAACCCAGTCTATTCATAAATCTGGCCTACAAAGATAGAATCATTCCGATTGAGTATTATAAAGCACAGTCAAAGATAAAACCACTTCCCACACAGATTGATGAGTCAACTGGCATTCCACTTTTATCAAAACAAACCACCACTATACCATCTGGAGAACAAGTAATTGTCCTGACAGGACTAAAAACCAATATCTTAGAAGGACTAAATGGTGAAGTATATAAACCATGATCTAAATCTTGATTTAAACCAAACATTGCCCCTGGTATTATCATTCCAGGCCACAGAGAAATACATATCTTATATGCAAACCTTGAAATGGCCCACCTTATCAGGTGACATCAAACAATCGCTTTTCTGCATCTGTTCCCTACCACAATTAAATCATTCCATGAGTTCAGAACTTTTGTCAAATTAGGGAACCCCAATAAAGGACCAAATAAGCATAAATAATGCTGTCCCTATGGCCGATTTAAGCAACCTGACCAACTCTGAGAAAGGCCAAGTTCAGGAGTAATTCTCTAGATATTGGAAAATAATCACAAGACAATTTTGACTAATATATGTGCTAATGGTGTCACCCACAAAATTGATACTGGGGAGATCATAAACCTATTCGATTATGCCCAATTAGATGCTCAAAATCATCAGAAGAAGCTGTATCCAAGGATATTAAGGAACTCCTTGATCGTGACATGCTAGTCCCTTCAAAAAGTCCATGGGCAGCACCAACTTTAATAGTAAAGAAAAAGGATAGAAGTAACCAAGTAGTCATTGACTATTGGAAGTTAAACAACATCACAAAGAAGGACTCATACCCACTGCCATGAATTGACGATGCCTTGAATAGGCTAGGGGATGTAAAGTTCTTCTTGGCAATGGACCTTATCAGCGGATATTGGTAAATAAATCTTCCCAAAGAGGAGTGCGAGAAATGTGCAATCATAACCCAAAAGGGCCTATTCCAGACAATGAAAATGCCTCAAGGGCTCTGCAATGCCCCAGCTACATTCCAACGAGCAATGGACACAATCCTGGGATATTTGAAATTGTCATGTGTACTAGTGTACCTTAATGATATCAACATTTTAAGCTGCATTTTTGACGACCACCTGGAACACTTAGAGGAGGTTTTCAGAAGGCTAGCTGCTTCAAATATAAAATTAAGCCCAGAAAATGTCAGTTTTTCAAAGACCAACTAAAATACATCAGAATTGTGATTAATAAAGTGGGTCTTTGGCCCTAACCCTCTAAGATGGATGCCATCTCCAAAATGAAATGGCCCAAATGCAAACGCGATATTCAAGTATTTCTAGGCATGATTGGGTACTATCGCTGAGTTATTGCTGACTTCACACAACTTGGAGAGCCGCTTTTCTATCTGCTTAAAATAAAGTACCACTTGATTGGACTCCAGCTTGCCAGGATGCATTTGACCAACTCCAATTGGACCTATTAAGTGCACCTGTTCTTTGATACCCAGACTTTGATTGCAAATTTATTATCCAAACTGATGCATCCCAAACAGCAGTGAGGGACTTGTTATCCCAAGTTGGAGAAGACGGTGAAGAACATCCAGTTGCCTTCACTAGTTGGACCTTAAATGTTCATGAAAGGAATTACATGGTGACAGAACAAGAATTCTTAGCCATCATATATGCTTGCAAGCAATTTTGGGTCTACCTTCATGGCACTCATTTCAAAGTTTTTACTAATCATGCTTCCCTAAGATGTTAAACAACTTAAGAGAACCTGAGGGCCTATTAGCCCGCTGGGCATTAAAGCTTCAAGCTTATGACTACACCATTGAGCATCAAGCTGGGGCAAAACACCAAAGCGCTGACTGTCTATTTTGACTACCCACCATCGCAACACTTAATCAGGCCACTGATGAGTTGTTTATGAAAATGATCAGCGAAGAGTATCAAGATGAGCCTGAATCCATCCAAAAAATATTATCAAATTTATGAAAAAATACAACAATCAAAAATGGGATGCTTTACAAGATTGTCAAGGACAAAAGTATATTTTCTTAAGACTATCAGCCTGAACAGACCTAATAATGACAACACATAAGGTCATAGGGCATGGCAGATTCAAGAAGACAAAAGAGCATCTGGAGCAATTCTACTACTGGGAGTCAATGTATTTATGACATCCAAGAAACGCTGGAATGACGTTCAGAGTGCCAAGGTGAAAAACAGTTTCAAAAAAGCACAACCTACCATATTATTCAGCCCAACTTTGCCTGGCACACTGTATCTATTGATGTTGTTGGCCCATTTCCAACAAGCAATATGAAGGCCAAGTACATAATTGTAGCCATCGACCACTTGACCAAATGGGTTGAGGCTAAGGCCATTCAGGAAACTGGAGCAGCAACCACCGCCAAGTTCATATTTGAAAACATCATCCACAAACATGGATGCCCCCAGGTTATTCTGACTGATAAAGGAACCAACTTTACCACCAATGTCCTTGCTAAGCTCAACCAACTAATGGGAGTACAAGGTGTGCTTTCTGCCCCCTATTACCCCAAAACTAATGGGCCTGTTGAGCGCGCAAAAAGGACGTTGGTGAACATTATCCAGAAATTAACCTCAGCTAAACCATCCAAATGGAGTACTTATATAAGTTTGGCAGTCTTCGCCTACAATATCTCCTACCATTCATCAACCAGGATGTCTCCATTTTAAGTATTATATGGTAGACACCCAGTCCTACCAACGCTGAAATATTCAGCCCTAGAGGATCCTGGTGAAAACATTTAACCTCAGTATGTTGAGAAGCTTGTGTATGCTTTAATTAAACTACAAGCTCAAGCCTTTGACAACAATTTTGCTGAGAAAAAGACCCAACATCAAAAGGACTTAAAGAATTGCTACCCACTGACCAAATATGAATTTAACAACGAAGTTCTATTCTGAAACACCCGCGGATTGGGCTAATTGATAAAGTTAGATCACATATGTGTCAGGCCATTCAAAGTGAATGAGAAAACATCCAAGTTCATATACACAATCAAGGATATTAGGACTGGTCATATATACAACCAAGTCCATGCAATTCCTAAGAAGGCTTAATAAGCAGGTTGATTAAGAAGAGAAAAAAAACAAAAGAAACAAAAGAAAAAAATATCTATTATAGTTTTATTTTTAATTAATATCTTAGTCTACACTTGAGGTTGGGGAGAGGATCCAACTTTATACTTGACAGGAATTCAGACCATCATACTTCAGGCTCATCAGGCGTTCAGGATGAAGCTACCAAATAGAAAACCCAAATGCATGCTCATCGGGCATTTAGGCCAATGATAACAGACCAACATAGGCTAATAAGGAATCTTAGGGCTTATGTTTGAGTCAAGAGGGGGAAATGTCAGACTCTGGTGGTTTACTCAAAAATAGTCCTTTCAACAACCATCAGATTGGGAATATTACCCTTTCAACGCTTTATAACACCTATATTCTCACCTAAGAGCCTATTGCAATCATATAATTTGGGCCAAATATCTCAATGTCAATTTGATAAAGTGTTTTATCAAAATGCTTGGCCCAAATAAGCTCACATATTATGGCTAATTTCCTATGCATTAAATCGCAGCAATTGGCCCCATTAATCAGGAACACTATCTACTCACTTGTATAAAAGTTTTTGTGACTGACCTGAAGTTAACGTCTAAAATCCCATAGATTATCAGATGAATAAAAAACGTAATTTAATTTTAAGCCCTAGGGCGAAATTTGTATATCTATCTGCATAATTGGCATGATAGCACTTGCACATGGACTTCCCAAAAGGAAGTACCTAGTGCTATCAAGGGAAAGGCCTGACAACGTCCCAAGTATTGGTACATCATCTACTTTAATTGAGGCAAGAATTTTACAAAAGGTGTATTTTGTCAGCAGTATGACAAAACTCAAGAAAACAAGATCCTAGGAAAATTTTGCATGCTTTTATGACAATTTTTGTACCTGAAATCCTCCCAATTTTGAGAGTATTTTGTCACCATTAAACCTAAGAAAAGATTCAGTCATATAAATTCAAGGGCCTAACTGAGGTGGTAAAATACCTGTTGAAATTTTGTACTCTGACGTGGCCAGGAGATTCCCTAGAGGTATAAATACAGGTGCCTGGCCTAGTGACTAGGCATCTAATAAATAGCTTATAATAAAAAGTTATATTTGTTTTATCCTTTTCCTGGTCTTTATCTGAATGATAACCTTGGAGAAGTGTTGACAAACTGGAAGGACTGAATCCCCAGTTTGTATTGAATCCTGCCTCAGAAGAAGTTCCTGATTACACAGGGAAAATTACGTCCAAAAATTGCCAGAAGAGTCATGGCAATGATAGTAGGCCAAGTGAGTTTTGAATGTCCAAATACCATAAACTACAAGAACTATTGAGGATCAATCTACAGAACTTTGACCCAAATAGATATGCGGATAATAATGAACAAGCAAGTGATACTTAAATTTTCACACATACCAAGAGGTTAAGGTTACTATGCTGTGGTTGTTTGGAGGGACCACAAAGATGTTGCAGTGTAAAACTGAGTCCTTGACCATTAATTATATCATAATGAGACCCTCACTGAGTTTGCTGATTGATTTATGGTGGAAGCCCATGTGCTAATAGGAGCAGGCGTTCTATCTGAAGCTGACATGTGAATTGAAATGATCACCACGGTGAATCCATACTGAGAGCTTTACAATGACATGACTTAATTTTAGATGATGATGTACCCTTGCTCAGAATTGTAAAGTTTCTGCGCAGTCTATACGCTACCTTCCCTCTGCCAGATACAGAGTGGAAACATATTGCCGTCATCGATGGACAATTCATTAAGGAAATTTCTCTCATCCTGTTTAGCTTCTGCATAGTGTACTCAGCCTAATTCTAACTATGCGCCTAATCCTCAGCTGAGCTACCCCCAGCTTTTAACTTCCACCACAAAACTGCCTAAGACAAATGTTAATGGCCCCACTACTGACCTGGACCTAGTTATGCCAGTTGTCAGTAGACAAATCATTGGCCTGGCCCATCTTACAAAAACTAAGGATGCAGACCCTACAGGGTGAACTGTTTTAAATGCGATTTCCCTGGTCACCTTGCCTGAAGTAGCCCCAACTGTTGGGTCCACTATGTTCAACAGGACCATTACTACCAGGGAAAAGATGGAGCGGAGTAGAGATGGGACTCTCTACCTCCATTATCCCAACCCCAGACGTCCCACTTAAACTAATTGTAATGTTTCCAGAAGAAATCCCTCAGTATGATGACAGGTTTATATATCAGCAGCGGTCAGAGGAGTAAATGTACTAACACGGGCACAAGACAAGGCCCAAGTGGAAGAAGAACTTCAGGATAAACCAAAGCTGTATATCTGCCAAATGTTCACCCAAGCTTCTTCAGACAAGATGGATCCAGCCGCAGGTGCACCAACTCTGAAAGGGGTAAACGTCGCCCTTCCAGTAGAGCTATTGCCAAAGTATACCCAAAAGTCAGTGAGGGGATTATGAGCTTCCTTGGGAAACATACCCCTTAAATAAATATAAACAATAAACAGTCAATATTCTTCTTATTATAGATGTACTTACCATGGCATTTTTGTAGCAAACAAACGCGTCCGCGCTATCATAGATACAGGCGCCTCACTCAACATAGTCTCAAATAAGTTGGCGGCGAAATTGACTTAAAACCTGATGTGGAACATCAAATGGTGCATGGGACTGCAGGCGCAGAAAGCACAGTCTCTGAGGGAGCGTATAGTGCGTTACCTTTGCAGTTTGGGTCAATACTCGTTGTAGCCCCAGTGATAGTGTTGCCAAAAGATAATTAAGACCTGTTAATTGGAACCGCTTTTATGAACACTTTGGTGATGTTGTTGAAATGGCAGAGAAGACTTTCAAACTTTTGAGACAGCGGATCCCAATTTACTTTACTCCAGTGGAGTGCTAAAAATTCCGGTGCACATGTGACATATTAACCTTGAATACAGTGACAGGTAATTCCATTTTGCTACCATCAACTAAAAAGTAAGACCTGGGTTCTTCCTCAGCAAATATATGAATATCAAGGGCTGCTGCTCAGAGCTGTCAGCCCTTTATCCAACCCCTCCTGACACCAAGTAATAATGGACACTGAGTTAGAGGCGGAACTTCCAGCATAGCTTTATGGGGAGGTCATTGGGCCTTATCAGCAATTGTGGCTTGAGCCCCATGTGGCTCCAGGCATTATAATTCCAGGAATTGGGGATATTAATTTCTTTTTAGAAACTCAACAGCACAAACTAATGCAATTCCGCTGACATCAAATATTGGCATATTTACACTTGAACCCATTGGAGGAGGTCCTCCAGGTTCACAAGTTCGGGTTGCTGGATGAATTTGGTCTACTCTTTGAACTTCAGCTCAGAGTAATGGCAGTGGTACCGCGCAAAAATAATGGGGTTATTGAAATTCAGAAAGATCAGGTGATAGCTTTATTTCAAAAAATTTAAGGACCCTTTTTATTTGACAACCATGATTTAGGGTTCATGTGGGAGTGTTACATCGACTGGACATAGGTTAACCCCCATCAGGTCTCAGCTTATCTGCCAGTCTAGGGCAGCCAAGGAAGTAGTAACAGAGGAGATTGAAAAGCTATTGGAGCAAGACATGCTCAAACCGGTAAAGAGAATATGGGCTTCACCTGTTCTTATTGTAAAAAAGAAGGACGGCACCAACCAGGTAGTACTAGATTACCAGAAGCTTAACAGCATCACCAAAATTTTCTCATATCCCATGCCGTATGTTGGAGATATAACTAGGACGACCAAAAATACTCTAGATCGAGATTCAATATCTCAGTCTAATAAGATGGAGAAATCTAAAACGAAAATCTCAATTTGACCAAAGAAAGACTCTTCAGAGTTATTGACCTCCTAAATTTAATTAACCCAATAAAACACAGTAATTTGAGATGGCCTAGAAATTTGAAATGACTAATCATTTCAAAGGGGCTAGGCCTCGTTAAGAAGGTCAATAGTATCTAACTATAACTCTATTAGATATAATCATCACGAATATTGTAATAATAATGATAATCAACAATATCAGTCCTCTGGTAGGAAAGATCTTACCTTGGGCGGATCAAGGAATCATAGTGAAGAACCCCTACAATTTCCCTATAAATACCTCTAGTCTTTAATTAATAAAGTACCTAAATTCTCATCTCACGTAATTTAATTTTGGTCTATTTTCTTACAGGATTCTGTATTTCTGATTGGAACCAACTATAGCAATGAAACTAATAACTTTGTTACAATTGTGTTGATCTTTGCTAGAGCCAAGGAACTAATAATTTTGTAGCCTTCGTTGCACCTTCTCATAGAATTTCTCACGAAATTACAATACCATGAATCAACAATGCCTTAAATCGGTTGGGAGGAGCTCGCTGCTTCTCAGCAATGTACTTGATAATGGGTTACTGGAAAATCAAGTTTCCTGAAGCAGAACAAGAGAAGTGCGCCATTATCACTTCCAAGGGGCTTTTACAACCAACCTGTATGTCTCAAGGGCTATATAACGCCCCAGTTATGCTTCAGCAGGCTATGGACACCGTACTTAGCGACCAGAAGCTGTCATACATCCTAATGTACCTCATTAATATTGATGTTTCTTGCATACATTCTCCGAGCATCTTACCCACTTGAATGAGGTCTTCCACTAGCTCGCTGAGGCCAACATCAAGGTTAAGCTTCAAAAATGCCACTTCTCTAAAGATCAGTTGGAGTAAAAGGGTCTGTAGTAGACGCAACAGGGCTTAAAATTTCAGCTGGACAAGGTGGAAGCTATTTAGAAAACGACTTCTCCAATCAGTTAGCAGGACATACAAGTATTCTTGGGGATGGTGGGCTACTACTGATGCTTCATCTTTAACATCAGTTTTATTATGGGCCATTATTTGAGCTATTAAAGAAGGATGCTGTGTTTGAATAGACTGAACGCCAACAGTGCTCTTTTGACACCCTTTTAGATGGAGTTGGTCAGTGCACTAGTGATATGCTATTCAAGTTTTGCGAAGAATTCATTGTCCGGATGGATGCATCCTATTCCCGCCATTGGGGTGATCCTATCCCAAAAAGATGAGAGGGAGGAGGAGCACCCCATGACGTATTGCAGTTGGATCCTGAATAGCCATGAATGCAATAATACCGTGACTGAGCAGAAGTGCTTAGCGGTGATCTATGCATATAAGCAATTTATGGTGTATTTGCATGAGGTAAAGTTTAAAGTTATATTGGATCATGAAAGTTACGATGGTTGCAGAATTTCAGAGAGCCTGAGGTGTGTCTAGCCCGATGGGCCCTCAATTTTCAGGTTTATGACTTTGAGATCCTCCACTGATCAGGAGCAAAACATCAGAACGCAGATTGCTTGTCAAGGCTACCAACAATTGCAGATAAGGCGGATCTGAGTGACATTGTACTATAAAATGCTCAGCGGAAAGTACAACAATGAGCCACCTCAAATCAGGGTATTAGACGGAATAAAGGCCAATACGTTTTAAGAAGATGGTAAAGTGTACAAGTGGATAAGGGACACTTCCATGAATATCCCAAGACCTTCCGCCCACCCAAATATTATTATGAGCGCACACTGTGCAGTTGGACATGGTAGAGTATGCAAGGTGCTAATATTGTTGTGGCCTCAGTATTACTGGGAAAGCATGAACTTTGACAAGCTTGAAACCATTTCCTGTTACCACCAGTGCCAAGTGGAAAAGACGTTTCACCAGAAGACTTCATACCAGTTAGTAAAACCACATTTTGCTTTACATGCGGTTTCCCTTGATGCTGATGGTCCTCAGCCAACGCGAGCTAACTGGTCCAAGTACATTCTGGTGGAGATTGACCACTTGACCAGGTGGGTTGAAGCACGGGGAATACAGGATTTGGGGGTGGTCACAGTAGACAAGTTTGTAATAAAATCTTATATCCAGCGACATGGATGCCCTCAGTTCATTCTTAACAATAATGGAACCAATTTCACCTCGCATATCCTCCCAAAGTTGAACGAGTTAATGGGCATCTAAAGGGTTCTGATGACCCCATACCACCCTAAGTCCAACGGGATGGTTGAGAGAGTTAATGGACCTTGGTAAACATACTCTATAAATTGGTAGTGGATTGACTTTTAAGATTGGAGTTCCTTCCTGTCCACCGCCATTTTCACTTATAACATTAGCTATCATTCTTCCATGGGGAAGAGTCCTTTTCAATTAATCTATGGATGACTAACTGCTCTTCCAGCACTGCTCTATTTCTTACTAGAATATACCAGTGGAATGGATCCCCACCATTACTTGACTAACCTAGCCAACACATTAATTAAGCTGTAAACTAGTGTACTTGTTCCGCTTAGATAAGAAGATAAAGCATCAGGCTGAAAATCAGATATGGCGTAGAGGGTAGCTCAGTTTAAAAATGGAGAGCTAATTCTATTCCATGACCAACATGGGTTTGGTCAGAAGCACAAATTTTTCTGTATCCTGATTGATCTGTATGAATTTATTAAGAAAACAGGTGTCAACACCTATACTATAAAAGACCCCGCAAGTGGTAAGATTATTAACCAAGTGCAAGCGAAGTTCCTCCAAGTGTATAAGCAATAGGAGACTTATCATCCAGTCGTGGGGGGTAATGTCAAGATCCTGATATGACTGGACAATAAGCACAAAATAGCCATGGCAGATTGGCTATAATCCGCTGACCATGATTTATAGTTACGATTATTTGGGCACCTTGAGATATGTCAATATTGAGTCAGGAGGATAGTTATTGGATTGCCTCCAAATAAAGTGATAAGGCGATGTCAATATTTGATGAGTATTGAATAGATCGCCTAAACTAATGCAATAGAGAATTTGAGAATACCATACTCTTCAAGAGCCAATATGAATATAAAGGAATTGAATAGTCTAAGCCAGAGAAAGTGGTATTTTCTGAAGATTCTAATATCTAAGAGAGATGGGGCAATTGAAGAAGGAGAATTATTAGCAAAAGTGAGGGAGCAGAACAGCGAGTAAATACTGTAAATATTAAGGTAAAATAAAGTGTCATCAGGGACAATTACACCATATTTATTATATCTTTAAGTGTGTTGCAAGGACTGGAGATCTCCATATTGTCTGTCTGATTGCTCATGGATTCGCCCTGTGCAAAATCCCCCAGCATATATCAACTATATTGTCAAATTGTAACAGCTGTATTTTAATATTCTAGTAGGATACATGGTGCGGAAAGTCCCCCCTGTAGCGAGCACCAAATGATTCATTAAGCACTTCAGGCTGATTGTAATTTGTACATGTAACGGTGAGCTAAAGAACAGGTAATATTTATGAAGACATATAGCAGTAAAAGAGGGAGAAATAAAAAAGTAGTTGCAAAAGGATTTCTATTTAAAACAAAATATAAGAAGCACACTGCAGTATAAATATCATGGTGGCTATAGGGTGGCGGTTTTTTGCTTTCATGAATTAAACATAAAAAGCTATAGTTAAAGTTAGATCACTCTCCTAACGAAAATACCACCTAGATATTCGTGATTACTCCATAGGGTTCTCATTGGTAAAAATAAACAGCACTTGAGAATATAAGAATAGTTGCATAGAAAATAGGTCAAGGAAATGTATGCTTAGGGCTTGGATAAGTTACATAATGATAAAACTCAGTTAATTACAACTAAGACACGTCCAAATTTGCCAAATAATCACTAAAACCTCAATTGCTGACTAATTTTATGCCAGCGTGGGGACAAGTTAGTTAATAATAAAGTTCTTAAAAAGTGACATGAAACCTAGGGCCGCGGGCCAATGTAATTTTTGTACCAGGGGAATTAAGATTTGCATCAGCGGGAATCAAGAATTTGATTCTCATTCATAATCCCCTAGTAGTCCAAGCCACAAAGGTGAGGTAACCTATATCAAATTGTTATTATTGATAAGCAAAAACTAAGAAACCGTGGGCGCAAGGGCAAAAAATTTATAGTAAATTGTTTCTTTAGATTAAATCAGAATAGTGACCCAAGCAATAGAAACCTTTGTCTATTTAAACATAGTAAAATATGATATTAGACAAATTAGTAATTGTTTAGTTGAGTATTCAAACCAATTGCAACGACTTTTCTCTCTAGTTGCAATCACTTTTGCAACAAAGTTCAAACTAAGTCTGGTAAATAGTTTGATAATCTCACTGAGGAGATTGGTTGGCGCCCATGTTGGGGAGCAGTTGGGCGAATAAGGTCAAGAGCACAGGTGTTGGCCCTGCATCATCCAAACTTGAAAACGCCACAGCGATCATGGGGGTTTAGTAAACTTAATAAAAAACTGGCGGTAACCATTTACCCAATAATTTTTGCTTGGAAAGTGCGATGCAACCAGTACATCAATACGCTGCACTACCAACCACTCTAGTTGGTGGACCATGGAGTGCGGGTATTCCTGGATTTTCAGCAGATGGCGCTTTGGGAGAAGTTTTGTGGGGATGTACACACTCATTTCCCAAACGCAGTGTACGTCGCACCTCATTCCATGCCAAACGGTTGGCTGGATCTTGGCTTTGAGAGCAAGGAAGCGGCAGATGAAGCTGCAACGATGTGTGTTGTAGTAGATTTCCCATATGGTCAGTGGGTCAACAAAACTAAGCGCACCCATTGGACGAAATTGAATCAAATTTTTGTAACTTTCAACTTTCTACCCACTACAGTCAAATGCGCTGTACTTGAACAACACCTGAAGGCTGGGCTTGCAATATTTGGCGAAATACAATCCTTCAAAATGCAGAACTTTACGCTAATGCCAAACCTGTGCATAGGCAAAGCAATTGCAGTCCTAACCCCAACCAATGGGATAGAGAAGGATCTGACCCAAATCCCAAATACCACTTTTGTCAACATTGAGGGGCATGCCACCCACCCTTTCAGGGTCACTATGGACAGCGCACCTCCCATCTGCACTTTCTGTAGCGCTTTTGGCCACAAGGCCCACACCTGCCCCACCAAGGAGGGCATTACATATCAAGAGCTTCCCTCAGATTCAATGGGTGGAAGAGAAGCCCACTATGAACTGACCTCCAATAAAAAGGCAGCCTTCCCATGGGGAGCGCAAGGATGCTACATCCTAGTAAAGCCAATATCCCCTCAAGAGCGGAATAAGGCCAAACAGGCATGCAAGGTGGCGACCAAGGAGGTGGCCAAGACTGCTTCTGTTATCCTGCCCTCCCAGCTCCAGGACATTGAGAGTTTTGCAGCAGAAGCAGCTCACAAATTTTCTCGACCAATCAGATTGGGATGCCCAAGCTAATTGGGCCCCCAAGCTGAACACTCACTGGGCGAGTCAGTTTCACCCAACCAATGCACCTAAGCATCGATTGAGACCAAATTGGTCACCAACTTCCCTGCTGATAATCCACTTTCAAGTGATGGTGCACTGAAAATGCACACACCGCAAAAATCTCATCCTGCAGCGGGGAAAAAGTGAAGGCAAAGGCCAACGCGAACCCAACTGCTAAAGCTACTCTTTCTGACAATAAAACAGTAGCATCACATAGTTGGGGCGCCATCAAGCGCCATGAAAGAATTGTGGAGGCTAAAGGACTTGGGTGCTCTTCCCCTCACACCTAAGGTGTGAAGGGGAGACTTTACTTTAGGGACGTTGAACATCGCTGGACTTGAGGCCTCGCCATCCCAGGCTAGGAAACTGGGTTTTTTACAACAAAATTTACCTGTGGACATCCTGGCCATTCAGGAAACCCACTGTCCACATGGTTCTGAGGAATCATGGAAAACCATGCTCCTCCCTTCCCTCTCCTTCTGGTCTGAGCACTGTGGGGTGCTAGTTTGATCAAACAAAAATTTTAAATTTATATCATTAGAATCCTTCCTTAGCAGCCAAGTCCTCATTGTCGCTTTTTTGTGGGACGATGAAGTGCACGCTATTGTCAACATTTATGCCCCAACTGTGCACGAGAACGTCAGGAATTTTTCTCATCGGTCAATTCCATTCTGTTGCACCCTGACCCTTTCATCGTTGGTAACATGAACTGTTGGTTGAGCCATCCACAGACCGCTTGCCCTCCTCACCTTCATCCCCACAGGGACACATAGAACTCCGCATTCTCAAAGTTACCCTAGGGTTGGTCAATACTTTGTCACGTCATGCTCTGCTACTCAAAAACTTGTCACGCCCCCATGTCCACAACAGCCAGTTAAGGTCCATGTCCCACATTGACCTTATCCTTGCACCGTTGAAATTTTGTACCCAAATTTTCCCTTTCACCACAATGAAGATTGATTTCTCTGACCACAGGATGGTATTGATCTCCTTCCATTTATCCAACCCAGCAGCTTGAGCTCCAAACTGGTGCAAACTTCGCCCATCCAAAATTGCGTCACCAAGACTTTCCTCATGGGTGGAATCTGTGACCGTGGCTCCAGAGTTTATCGCACCATTTTGTGCTGATCCAATTTCCACTTGGTCTACCTTCAAGGCGAGCACTATTCGGCAGGCTCGCCACCTTTCCTCCAGCCACTCATGATCTGCCTCAGCGGTCATTTCGCACGCTCTGGCAGAGTTGGCCCAACTGGAGCCTAACGTCCCAGCCGCGGGATACAGCCAGCTTGGGGTCACAAGTGGGCAGAAGTAGCCGCCCACCTTAACGCTCTAGTGAGACAACACAAGCATTGTGTTTGGGTTCAGTACAGAGCTAAACACATTTCAGCAGGCAACATGTGCTCCACTTACTTTTTACAAAGAATTTTTTGCACAGTGCCAGAGCTTGGCCTGCACACAGGTGCGAAGGCCAGACAATTCTGTAGCAGATACACCGGATGAAGTGGCGATCAAAATACAAAACTATTACTCTGGGTTGTATTGATCCAAACCAATTCAGCCGGCTAAAAATGGCAAATTTTCTTGATAGTGCACACATCTGCACCATTTCTTATTTCCTGGAGTTGATGAATCTGATTACTTGGGATGAACTCTAGAGTGCCATCCGTGGTGCACCATATAGGAGGTGCCCAGGCCCAGATGGCATTCCTTATGAGTTCTATAAGAAGTATTTCAAGAATTTATCCACATTGCTGCTTGCCTCTCTTAACCAGAGCCTCTTGGAAACGCGCCTCCTACCAGGAGGACAAAAGGCCTACAACATTACGCTATTCAAAAAAGGGGATAAGCTGGACTTAGCCAACTGGCGCCCCATTTCTGTCACCAACACTGATACTAAAATTTTTACTAAAATCATGGCTAACCGTCTAAGGATTGCTGCCTCTGCTCTCATCTCCCCTGAAAAATTTGGTTTCATACCCAGAAGGTCGATTTGGGACAACATACACACCGTAGCCAACGTCTGTCAGTCCACAGCCTCTGGTGCACTTGTATTTTTAGACCAACAGAAGGCCCATGATATAATTAACTGGTATTACCTCAGGGCCTGCCTCCACCAGTTCTGCCTACCCCCTCGCTTCATCAAATGGGTGATGCTGCCTATGGAATCCACCACAATGGCGGTGCGTGGCCCTGGCTTTCTCACAGATGTAGTCCGCCCTCAAAGGGGCCTAGGCTAAGGGGACCCTCTTAGCCCACTCTTGTATAACTTCAGCCTTTTCCCACTTCTTCAAAACGTGAATGTCCGCCTTACTGGGGTCCATGTGCAAGGCTAAGCCCCAGTCAAGATGTTGGCACTTGCTGATAACTGTGTGGCTGGGGTGTCTAACAATCATGATGCACGCGCTTGAAGCTCTTATTCAGGTTACTCCAGGGTAAGTAATGCTGCAATCAACGCCTCCAAAACTGAAATCATTATCCTTGGTTGGTGTCAAGTCCGCTGGGCCCCAGCGCCTTGTTTCTGATCCACCCCATCAGCTAGCACACGCGATGGCTTACCCTTCCCACCCCACACCTCCCCTCTTGTGATCCCCTTTGCCAAGCCCCACCGTTGGCCTGGTCCGCCATTTGGGGGTGTGGTTGGAGGCAGGTGGGTACGCCTCAACGGTGATGGAAAACCATATTCTGGACAATGTGATGAAATGCATAGCTTCCCTCAGAGCCCGTCAGACTTCCCTTACCGGCAGGGTAGTACTAGCCAACTCTATGCTCCTCTCCAAAGTTTGGTTTGGGGCCCACGCCATCGCTTTCTCCCCAAGTTTCTTCAAATCACTGTATGCCCTTCTACAAAGGTGGCTTTGGTCGGGCCGCCCACCGCCAGTGCGCCTGGATGTCATGTTTGGCCCTCGCCATAGTGGTGGTATGGGCCTGCTCAACTTTGAGGCCCATGCTGCCAAAATCCTTGGCACTTGGATTTCTGCCGTTACCAACCCTGCAATTTCAGACCAGCACTGGTCCCTCGCAGCCTGCCCCAACTTCTCCCGCGCCCTGGGCCTCACCAACCCATCCAACCCACACTCTCTGTTGAAATATCTGGCTTCCCATCCTTTGGCAGCGGGCCCACATGGGCCGTCACCCCACTTCAAAGGATCCTCCTCTCCATGCGGAGCACTGAGTGGAGGATTTGCATTAGTGGGCACACAGCCCAGAGGGGCGCCTCTCTCCTTGGTTCAACCAGGAGTTATGGGGACTTCCTATTCTGAATGGAGTGATACCCATGAGGTATCATACCTTGTCCAGGGTGGACTACCTGGACATGATGGACATCCCCTCCCCTTGACACCCAGAAAGCCATTTGTAAGTACACCCATCACCCTCTTCTGCAGCCTCATATCTGCTCCCATGTGTAGCGCTGCTTGAGATGGGTATACCATACTGCCAAATGCTCTGACGCTTTGCACTCATCCTGTGTCATGTGTGGCCAGTATGGAACGCTGTTTCACCACCTGAAAATGTGCCCTCCATCTAAAGCGATATGGCAATTGGTGCAACGTCTACTTTGCCAGGATCAGGCACAGCCCTTCAGTCTGTTTAGGGACATGTTTGCTTTATCAATGTACTCCCCTCTCCTACCCTACCTTTGTGCCTTGGTGGTCGCAATCGCCATGTGGACTATCCACACGATTATCTTAGATGCCATCTCAGGCTCCACCCCACCCTCCAGGAAGCAGTTCGCCAGTATCAGTCACACTTGGTGGACCACTTTCAAGCGTGGCTGTTTGGATACCTCCCACCACATTGCCGTCAGTTGGTCTCATCCTGGTTCCCAGTTGGTTCATCAAATCAGACCCCTCCAACACACGTGCTCAGTAGTGGTGCCTGCACCTATACAAGTGACCCCCCTCCCAGTATTGGCGTCCCCGCTGGCAACAGGAGACAGCGTTAGCTTCTCTGGGGTGCCCTCCTCTTGCTTGAGTTTCTTTTTCTATGGTTTCTTATTGGAAGTGTCCATCCCCTGGTCAGCCTTCCCCAAATAAAATTTGAAATTCAAACCATTTGCAACACTTGAAATCACTATAGCATCCATATCTATTTTTATTTAACCAAGGCAAGCTGACCAGGAGACGGACATTACTGAAGCTCAAAGAGCTAAAAAACAAAAAAACAGACCTACCCAAACAGAATAATTAACCGTCTAAAAAGAGCAGGTGAAACAGAACTGAACAAGAATACAACCAACCAGGTAGGACAGAGACGAGTCACTCACCCCACCATGGCAGAAGGAAAAGGGGGATTGGGTGGCTCATCCTCAGTATCAGATTACATATTAAAGACAAACGTTTGGGACAAGGCGGAGAGAAATAAAGTGGGGTGATAAGCGACATGGGGAGAGGGTTGGTTGATGGCCTGCTGGTTGTCAAACTTACCTACATCAAAAAATGCACCAAGGTATTTGGAAAGGCAGTCTTCCACATGAAGACAGATTTGAGGAAGCTGGGCTAGTAAAGCTGCATTGGCGCAAGTGGTTCTTGTCTTGGCCTGCAATGCAATAGCAACTTCCTTAGTGGCAGTATTTGCTTGTTTGTGGATGTTTAGGATGTTAATTCTGTCCTGTAAGGCCTTGGTTAGAGCAATAATGGGATGAGGGAGACCTTTGGCAAGTATCGCTACTTACAAATCAGTCATCTCACAGATGTTGGTATTATCTGGGATTTCAGCTGCAGCAACAGTGAGATTTTGGTCAGGGAGGAACGCAGAGGCTTTCAGTCAGGGGGGCGTAAAAACGCCGAGGGATTTTAATGGGGTGTTGTACCTGTATGAATTCTTTGATTTGGGTATTCAAATCTTCAATTACATTGCCCATTTCATCAGTTTTATCCAATGAAGTCCTTGGATTCAAGTCATATTAAAAAATGGGGTTGGTGAATTTATGGGCTGTGTCTGTCATTTGAGGAATAACATGGGATCAAACCATTATCCAAGCTGTCTCCTTATTTGTTTAAAGCGCATGTGGCACTGGACTGAGGAGGGGCCTGATTGGCATTTGTGGGCGCTGCATCAGCTGCAGGTTTTGGAGGAAAGGAAAGGATTGTACCCCATGCTGGAAAGGCAGTGGAGTGTGTAGCGTATTGGGGCCAGATGTAGGCAACACAGGTCCAGCAGATGCAGCAGGATAGGAGCTTTTATGCTTCAAGTGTTCCAAATTGAAGCAATATGGACAGATAGTCTACCCGCCCTTGACATGGGCCCAGAATGGGTTGGGGAAGAGGCAATGATGGCGTGGGGGGATTGAAAAAACAATTTTGTTGACATTTGGGCTAATCATGGCAAATGCCCAAGGCCCAGAAAAGCGAGAGGCCCCATTGTAGACCACAAACTGAAGGATGAGGTTGGAGCCATATGCAACCAAGGCTTCCATCTGTTCCTGATAGAGCACCGCAGGGGGAAGGTGAGTGAGCAACCCTACAAACTGAAACACCATAGTGGTGTCAGTGGGGAGCCAGGTGTGCGTTGTTGGGATAGGGGTGCCCTGGAAAACCAGGGGAACGGGGCCTCAGTGTTAGCATCAGCTTCACTTGTGAAGCCTAGATCAAAATACCCCTTATAAGGGCGGAAATTTATAGCCCCAGCTGGCAGCATCGCCACCTGGGACAAGTCAATAATGGCTTTTTCTGCATATGGGAATAATTTCCCATATTTGAACCAAAGGCTGAAACGCAGCTGGGATTGGGGGATAATGGTGTGCGCTGAGAGGCACTGCCTGGACATGTTACAGGTGGATGGCGAGATCCTTGAGAGGAATGAACCGACTTGATGTATTATTGGGACTGGACAAGCCAGTCTAAACGCGTTTTCCCGCTGGACAGAAAACGTTGGGTGAAGTTTCACTGCTGCCCCATACAGGAGCAGCTGGTGGAGAATTGAGGTCATCAGAGAGCAAACGGGGGAGGTCAGAATAGGCTAGTTTGGCTTTTTACTTTCTTTTTAATTAAAATCGCTCAAAATTTACTCTGAGTGGAAAGAAAAACTCTAACATTTCCATATATCAAAACTAAGATTAAAGAATTGGCCTTCAAATTGGTCATGATATCATACCTCTGCCACCATTCCACATGCAATATGACATGGTACAAAGGATCTATAACTGTAATGAAGTGATCATTAAGTGCATACTTACAAACTTAAAAACAAATAAGAACCTGTACTTTCAGAGTGGGAATCACCTATGAAGCACCTGCCCAAACCATGACATCAGGTAAGTATTATTGCACAAGGTAGTCTCCAGGTCCTGATTTATAAAAATCAGAGGCACTTGTATCAACCAGAATAGACGTTTTAAATTTCTTTTTTGGAGGGATGAGAGAGTATCTGATAGCAAAAAGTATCCAGAGTAAACTTTAATTATAGAAAAAAGTTACCAGCCACTAGGAGAATTCTTTTAAGGCTCAATATGCCAATAAAAATGTGTTTCTATCAAATAAGTGAATGGGATAGTTCGCCACTCTTACTACAAAAGAAAATTACCCAACGTGACACTCTGCCATGTCACAACTTTTACATATTGATACAAAGGAATTATCTTCCACCAGGGTGCGGCAAATCATGGTGTCACTAAGGCAAGAGTTCATGGAAACTATTTGGTAAACTAATACTTTTGGTTGTAGATCTGCAAGAACAATTGAATGGCTCATTTTTTTAACTTTCAAAATGGCTTTTTTGGGTTCCAGAGGCGAAATTCATTATCTCATTGTTGGTTGAACTATGGTGGACATAACCAAACCAATCAGACCCCCTCCTGATGAAAATCTTAATTTCTATTAACAGGAACTCCAGTCATTGAGGTTTAATATATTTACGTTTAACTAAAGGCAAGGACCTAGATCTTTAATGTCTCAAAGATTCCTATAGCATCAAAGATGGCTCAGCAAAATTTTAGCCATCTACATAGGCTAGGTGCTGTTTTTGGGGTAGTATCTATAGGGTTCCCACAAGTGATATACTTGAAGATAATTTACTAAACCCATTATTAATTGAGGTGAGAACAATTTCTTAAGAAAAGTGGAAATCACATAATTGTAGTTGGCAGGTGATCCCACCATACCTGTAAGCCTTGGGGAACAACCCTTGCGGCTAAATTGGGAAAAAAAATTCCATTTTAAACTAAGAAGGGGAATAAGCCAGCGGCTGTCCCTCTTGTTACGCTGGGTGATTTAGCCCATGTGGTAGATGAGTGGTGGGTAATAATGTATCTCATAAAAACCACGCCTCTTCCTTTTCTGTTCACCACCCAAGAATTGTTGAGGAAAATCTAGGAGGTGTGTCAGGAAGTAGCGGTAGGCAGAAGCCACCACCAGTGGAAAGTTAGCGGCAATTGCCCCCAAGGTGTTCTCTCCACCATTATAAGTTCCTCTGTCAGAAATAAATTGATAATTGGGGAAGTTAAAATAATTGAGACACTATCAGACTTGAAAATTCCCATCCACTATTCCACGCCATTGTTATTATGAACAAGCACCATCCCTGACAATTATGGGCGCTATAAACCCCTTTCCTACTCAATGGAACAAGCCAAGTGTGGCCTACCATGGGTGAAACCTGCTTTCTGCTGAGGAATTGTTGCCTTCACACTATGTGTGATTGCAGTGGGATGAATATTCTAATTAACAAATATGATACCAAATTAATCAGCTAGGCAGATCCAAGCCAGCATCAGCAATTATTTAGAATGCCATTTCGTCATGATTGAATTGCAAGATAAAATATATTAGTGTGCTTACTCCAAGTTCCCCATTCAGCGAGCATATAGGGCAGCTGTCCACAACAGGTACTTCTGTCGCTCCATTTTTTCCCTTTTCATTAATTAGTTAAATAAAAAAGCCTTTAAAAAATTTAAAATTTTATTTTGAGTTTAATAAGTACACTGAACATCTGGTGGATATGACTTTTAATTTTGGGAATTCCTGGATGGTATTTGCGGTTTCCCTATTTTTGCATTCCACAATATAGAGGGCTGGATTAGAGTATTCTAGATGGTTCTTTATGTGGTAATTCATCCTGAGTTCCAGTGCAGTATTATTAGTATCAAGCTCTCCATGTTATTTAGGGGCGAACCCAGTTTTTGTCATTCTCTACCCTTCTTAAAATGGGGTGCTGCATAGGTCTCATATCATTAATGGATGGATCATTCTTTGGATCATGGTTCTTACACCGCAGTTAGGGAGTATCTCCTAACCCAGAAAATGATGAATTTTACTCATGTACTGCATTTAGAAAATCTTGGTCCTTATTTCATCCCAAGGCCTGGACAGCTTGAACGGATTGCAACTTTGAGTGTGTTGTTCATCCCTGTGGACACTTTTCAGCCTCCCAAATCTGCTGTTTTGTTCTCTGGTAAAAGTAATTGAGCGGTTGATTTGGATGCTATGGGGAGACAATGTAATTGAATCTGTTGGTGCCTTTGTTGTCTACAGGACGACTGCAAGAGGTGGAGGTTGTTCAGGTGGCTGGAACCACAGTTTCCTTTCCCAAGGATGGGCTGGCAGTTGGTCTTCTGAATACCCCTTCACCCATTTATGTCTCACAAAGTGGCTAATAACAAAATCAGGCTTACTTTCAGTTATCTATTAAGATCCAGTTAGGTTCTCATGTGGTTCCTTTTATGTCTCTTGGATGTGGGAGCAGCCAAGAACTTTATTAGCTATCAGGTCGCTAGGTTTGAATCTAGATATTGACGTAGGATCCTTGGTATTGAGTGCGTCAACAGCCTTGATGCCTTGTTACTTGGTGAGATGTTCCATACCATTCTAAGTGCATAAGATTGGTTTCTGTGATTGGTTCACCGCAGTGCCATTTTTATTATTCCCTGTTATCCTTGGGATTGGAAGGTGGTGGCGACAACAGGTTATTATTAACCTGGAGCCCAACCTTATGTCATTTTTAAATCCACACAAGTGTGTCAAATTTCTGCTTAGTACTTTTCCCCTGCTGGAGCTGTAGGTTCAATTTTTTCAATTCCTTCTTCCACAGTTTTGCTGGAAAGCTTCCTTTCCGTCTTGGCTAAACACAAGGGATTTTAAAATATGGAGAAGGCCAACCGTCTTCCCATCAACTCAATGTATGATCTGGTCTTTCAATTGAAAGTAAATGTAATCCTTATCAATTGTCCTCTGTACTCTTATATAGAGCAGGAAGAAAAGGCCTTGGAGGTGTGGTTATATAATATGCTCACATAAGGGTGGGTCTTAAAGTAAAACTCTACTATCTTTTCTCCAAAAGTTTTTGCTCAGTAGGCTGAAGGAACGTTGCGCCCCTGCATAGACTATGTGCATTACATATATTACCATTAACAATCCCTATCTCCTTCCTCTCAATCAGATGATTAAACAGGCGATTGTACCATCTAGTACTAAAAAAACAGGCGATTGTGAAGTCCTGAGTGTTTTCAAAAGCTCAATCTCATGAATGCATTCAACCAAATTAGGGTGGTGGAAGGTCAGGAGTAACTTATGCGGTTTGTACCAAAAGAGGGATCTTCCAGTTCCGCTTATTGCCTATTGGCTTAAAAAGTGCCCTAGACACGTTCCAGAATATTATTAAAGATGTTCTCAGCGACTTTCAGTTCACTTGTGTGGTGGCATATATCAATGGTATCCTCATGCATTCCCCTACTCCTTAGCAACATGAGAAGGACCTGGAGGCGTACTGACTGCGCTTCATAAGGCAGAGCTCTATGTAAAACCCTCATATTGCAAGTCATTCAGGGAGGAGGTTACCTTTCTAGGTAATTTGGTCCTGAAGGACAATTATTCAATTCCTTCCAAAAAGCTTAAGGCAATCCTAGCAAGGCTTATCCTACTACCAAGAAGCAGTTGTGGATTTTTTTGTGCACAATCATATTTCTAAAAAGAACTTCCTCCGCCCTCTCAAGCTGGCTGCCCCGCTGCATCCCTTGATGGGAAAGAATGCTTCATTCTGATAAGCAGGGTAGTGCCAATGGGCATTTGATGTCATAAAGGAAATTTTTCATGTCATTTCGCGTTCTCTGATGTGCTGACTCCACCAAGCCTTTTATCATAGCATGTGATGCCTCATTAGCCACTTTGGGGCAGTGTTGCTTCAAGATCATGGTGGGGTGGAACACCCAGTCACATATTTTTTGTGCAAGTTCACTTCATTAGAACAGTCCTGGGCCATCTATAATAAGGAGTTAGCTGCTGTAGCATGGTTGCTTACTCACTGGAGGTACCTTCTGCAGGATGTGCCACATGAGGTAATCGTGCAGACAGATCATCAAGCCCTGGTGTACTTCTAAAACCCAGAAGATGGCACATCAGCAGGCTCAATTATTATGTGACTTGTTGTATATTTTGTGTAGTTTACTGCACTGGTTTGGACTTGTTGTAAAATAAAGAGGACACTATGATATGGCGGCAAAAAGTAAGTTGAGTCTATAGTATAAGGTGCTTCAACCCAGCTCTAAAAACTATAACATGGGAAAAAAAACTATGGACTTTTATTTCCTCCAACTCTTAAAATGAAGTTAAATATAAAGAATATTTAATAGCTAAATTCTGGCTTTTATTAGAAAATACTAGGGGATTTTATAGGGTAAAAATTTTACAACTTTTTATCTGGCTCACTGAGAATTTAATTAATTATTCTACTCAACCTTTAACCCTTGGGATTAACATTTTGAACCTAGTGGGTTCCATCGCCTTAATCAATCCCCCATAGAGTAACCTTCATGGCTCAGCAACCATCTGTCAGTGTTAGGAACCAGTCACCAATTGTATAGGGGTCGCGTTGCCAGGTTACATCTACAAAGTACTGCCATGGCAAACAAAAAAAGACTTTGATATTTTCTGGAAAAAAGACCCTAATCATTTTTTTGAACGATTCAACATAGTAAACTTGCTATTTGGTATCAATCCCTCAAGAAATTACCTATTTTCATTGTCAGGGATGATCCCACATGAAACAATAAGTGAAACCAAATATAAGATTTACATCCTCTTATTTAAACGTGAGTAATGACATAGTTGGTAATCATTTCTGAGCGATAGATTGTTATTAACAATCTTTAAAAAGCTTATTTTATAAGCTAGAAATTAACTGTACCAAAATTAGAATAAATAAAAGCTTATTCTACATTGAGATAGATAATGTGGTCAAATAAAAAATTTTAGCACTTTTGAAGCTTTAAATTTAAAATGAGTATATAAAAAGGGGCATTGAATATTATTTCTGATCTACTGAATAGCAACCCTTCCCTAAGTCTGAAATCCTGTAACTAACCTAGATCAAATTTGTTACGATTTGACTCAGGTTTAATTTTCCAAATCTGAGTTGACTCATTTTATATAAATAATTTTTAGTTTTGTCATTTTAGGCTCATTGTTGTGCCTCTCTAAATAGTAGATTAGGTTCATATGAGCCAAATAAATAATTGTGGTGAGGCCCTAAAGGGAAGCTGTAAAAAGGCGCGCCCACTAATTCCAAAGCTCACTTCAGAACCTTGCCTCTAGCTTTCCCACCTGGGGAGCATTGCAAGTTGCTCCTCAGACAAGCTCTGTTCAGAGATCCCCTTTTTTATGTCCTGAATAAAAATAAAGGTTATTTTGTGTTTGCTTACCTTATGGACTTTTTGGGCATCCTGCTTTGAGGAGTTTTCGTATGGTTGAGTCAGATCAACCACAAATCAGCTTTTTAACTAACTTGATGTAGAAATTTTGGCGCTGTTGGTGCACCAAATCTGCCCTACTTGACGTTAGTCTATTTTGGTGCTGTTGGTGTTCCATAGGAATAATTATTTTATGGTGGTTAAAACTGAAATTTTCTGACTGTTACATATATACAAAGTCAAATGTGCGCTGCACGCCACCAACCACCAGTTTTGCCAACCTCAATGGTCACTTGGTCCCAGTTGTCAAAGTGGTCACTTGTTCCTGTTGTTAAGGAACCAACACCGGTGGGAGCTGGTGACTGATGGCCACCCTAGGCCCAAAGTGAACATCAGCTGAAAATCCTGGTGGGGCCTCCCACTCACCAGGGATTTGGTTGGCACCAAGGCTCTGTCCCAGCAGGGATACCTCACCAACAGACGTCCATCTGGAAAGGAAATGGCCAACCAGCCACGCTGGAACATGAACCCCTCTCATACTTCTGTTGGAAAGAGCGCCTTCCTGGTCAGGATAGAAAGACCGTCACAAACAGGAGCCTGGGAGGGGGCACAACACAGCCAAGTGCTGGGCGTGCGTCCTTGTGCCAGGTGGGCTTATTCTGACAGCCCAGTCCTGATTTGCCCTCATCATTTGTCTTTTTCCCTTAAGAGGCCCAGTTTTTCTCCAGGATAATTTTCCTAGGGCTCAAGGTAACTCGCCCCAGGAAGTCCTTGTGGTGGCGGCCTCCCACTGTGAGCCCTCTTTGGGGGGGTGCCCTTACTTAGTAGGGGGTAATGTAGCAAACCGAGCTCATCTTGATTGTTACATATTGACACAGATTTAGATTTTCCAAATCTGAGTCAAATCATTCAAAAAAAATCTTAGTTTGATCATTTTGGGCGCTGGGTTGCCACACCCAAATTGAAAATTAGGCTCATAAAAGCATATTCAATGGCTTTTCTTTCTTGTAACAATCACTTTAGTTACTACAATTTGATTTGAACAGAAAATTTGGATAATCACACACAGGAAAGATGGGCGACTTTAATAACAAAAATAATACAACATGGGCGAGCGTCGCAGCAAGTGGTACGCTTAACGGTGCAACTAAGGGCAAGAAACGCCCTGGAGGGGGACCAGGAACCCAAGCCATAAAAAAATCACAAACTCAGACACTGTCTGGGTTTATGGTATTTACTGTAAAGCACGCGCAAGACATGTACATTCAATTCAACCAACCTTTGTCAAAGGTGGAACACGGGATCAGACTCTTCCTTGGGGATGAGTCACCAACCCTGTGGGAGAAAACATGTGAGGCACAGCCCTCACTTTTCCCTCACGTGGTGTATGTAGCCACCAACAACATGGGCTGTGGCTGGATCAATATTGGTTTTGAAACAGCCAATGAAGCTGATGCTGCAGCAAAAATCTGCATGGAAATTGCCCTCCCTGAGGGCAAAAAATTGTGCGCACCGCGCGCACCAGATGGAACAAAGCGAAAACTTTGTTCATCTCCTTTGACTCGCTCCCCACCGACCTTCCTCATAAGGTAATCGAGGAGGAGCTCTGCAAAGGTCTTGTAGCCTACGGAGAAATCCAACGACTCAAATTACAGCAATTTCGCTTGATGCCTGACCTGTGCATGGGCAAAGCTATCGCTGTAATCAACCCCTTCCCAGAAGTGGAAGAGAATTTATCCAGAATTCCCCACGCAGCAGAATTCCACTTCGCAGATGGGGGCCAGTTGGCTGCATTCTGATTTACACTGGAACGCGCACCACCCATTTGCAACCACTGTGGCTCACTGGGCCACAAGGAACATGCATGCCCTGTAAAAGAGGGCTTAATGGAAAATGATTTTTGTGAAGAAGCTATGGATGCAGATAATGAAAACTTCGCCAAAATGACTGATGGCCACCACCCATTCCGCTGGGGTGAGGATGGACTATACTCCATCGTGGACCCAGTTACAAGTAAACAGCGTAATGCAGCACAAAAAGCCTGGAAGAGAGCAGCGGCTGAAGCGGTGGCACACGTGGAATCCGCCAATAACCCCGGACAAATTCAGAAGGATATTTCAGATATTCACTGAACCAACCAACCAGACCAATATGCTCAGGTCAAAAATTTTCACAGTAACCAGACTGAGCCACAAAGCGTCATCAGTCATGCACATACTGAGGAACAATGCAACCGCAATTTGGGTGAAAATGCGGTGCACAATGCAACAAAGTTGAACCTCAAAAATATAAAATCCAATCAACAACCCGCATCAAATCAGCATATGACCTGTGCAGGAAAAGTTGACGCAAATGCAAAAAACTGCAATTCCCTAGAATTATTGGGTCAGATCAAGGGAACCAACAATGGCAGTGAAAGAGTTGGAGTACAGATGCGGAGCATGGCCAAAATGAGCCGTGGTGGGATAGGGCCAGAGGGCCCTCCCAACCGCTCCTGAGGCGCCGTGGGAACCTCAGTGTCAATAGGGATGCTAAGCATCGTGGGAGCCAGGGCTCAAGCGTCACAAGCCAAAAAGCTGGACTTCCTGCGAAAACCCCCTGTAAATATCTTGCCCATCCAAGAAAACCACTGTCTACAAGGGAAAGAGGGTTCATGGTCATCCAGGGTCTCACCATCACAATCAGTATGGACGTCTCACTGTGGGGTGATAGTCCAAAACAACAAAAAATTTCAAATTACAAATTCATCATCACACTTGCACGGTTGAGTCCTGGTAGCAACAATCACATGCCAAGATGCAATAATTTTGTTAGCATGTATCTACGCACCGTGCACTGCAACTAAGAGAATTTTTTAAAAATTTCTACCCTCACCCTCCCACCAGATATCATCATGAAAGGCGATTTCAACTGCTGGGATAACCCCAATACATATCAATGGCTTAATCCCAGGGGATACCCAACTGGACACATTGAATATCGCACAATTAAGGCATCTCTTGGCTTACAGGATGCTCTTTCCCCCAATTCACCAATCCTTCCTCATATGACAAGACTCAACATATGTGAGGGACTGCTCATATTGATGAGTCGTATTGACAACATCCTCATCCCACAATCCCACCACTCAAGAATCTCCAATTTTACAACAAAAAAGATCAATTTTTCTGATCACCAATTAGTTACAGTGCAGCTAGCACCAACCAAATCCCACACAGGTGTCGCCTTAGAGAAAGCTTCCCCCAGAAAATATAAGATTGACTGAGATATCTGACTGGATTGAAAACAAGGCTACAAACCCAGAATTCACAGCCCCATTCACTTCGGATTCCATCAAAACATGGGAAAATTTCAAAAAAGATTTAATTAACAAAACCTGACATATTGCATCACGCAAGTACACCGCGGACACAGCCACAATCAAGCGTACCTGGGCAGAACTAGACCACCTGGAAATAAATACTCCGAGATCTGGCTATAGCCCTAATTGGGGATGCAAATGGGCAGAAATTTCTGCTCAACTTAACAACCTCATCTTTGAACACAAACACAGAATCAAAGTATCAAACAAAGGTAAGTTCATAAAGGAGGGCAAAACCTGTTTGACATACTTTTTCCGCCAATTCCACTCCCGCGGAAACCAGCCCACATGCACACAGGTCTGCAAGACCAACGGCACTGTGGCAACTGACCTTGAGGAGGTCAAGGCGGAAGTACACCACTATTACACCGAATTATATTGCGATATGCCAACAGATCCACAAAAAATTAAAGAATTTATTCAAACTGCCAAGATACAAAGTACACCACCAAATTACAATATACTATCCCTTATCACACGGGAGGAGCTTTGGGAAACAATTCGCGGTGCACCACATAGGAAATGTCCAGGGCCTGATGGGATATCCTACAAATTTTACAAAAAATTTAACAACAAATTGCCCCCCTCCTATTGGCGTCAATGAACCAGAGTTTGTTGGAAACACGCCTATTACCAGGAGGCCATGAATCCTACGTTATAACCTTATATAAAAAGGGTGACAAGTTGGACCTGGCCAACTGGCGCCCAATTGCACTCTCCAACACTGACACAAAAATTCTAACAAAGATTCTAGCAGCTAGATTAGGCGCAATTGCTTCTGACATCCTATCACCCAACCAGTTTGGGTTTATACCAGGGCGTTCAATCTGGAACAACATACACCCTGTTGTAAACATTTGACAATCCAAAGCAACTGGTGCCCTGGTCTTCTTGGATCAAGAAAAGGCGTATGACCGTGTTAGCTGGCCATACCTAAAAGAATGTCTACATGATTTCAAACTCCCACCAAGATTCGTGAAATAACCGATGCTCCTAACAGAATCTGCAACCATGGCTGTATGCGGCCCTGGATTCCTAACAAACAATATCAAACCACACAGAGGGCTCAAACAAGGGGATCCTCTCAGACCACTGCTATACAATTTCAGCTTTAACCCACTCCTCCGAGTAACTGACTCAAGTCTCATGGGGATAACCGCAAAAGGACAACCAACAGTCAAGATACTGGCCTTTGCAATGACTGCAAAGCGGGTATAGCAAACAATGAAGATGCCCAACAGCTGGAACGCACTCTAGAGGAATACTCCAAGGTTAGCAATGCTTCGCTCAACAAAAGGAAGACAGAAATCATCCTCTTAGGCAAATACACAAACAATTGGGCCACAACATCAGAACCTCACACCAACACTCGAAGAAAAAACCCAATTATTTTACCCTTTGCAACACCTCCCACCACCATTCCTGTCCGACACCTTGGAATCTGGCTAGAATCAGGGAGATATGCTAATGAGACAATGGAAAGTAAACTGTTACAACGGGTATCCAAACGCGTCGCCTCCCTCAAGGGAAGAAGCCCAGGACTAACAGGACGAGTTACAGTTGCTAACTCGCTCATCCTCCCAATACTGTGGTACCAGGCCCATGCGATCGCCTTCTCACCTATCTTTATAACCTAGTCCGCGCGCTTATCCAGGGCTGGCTGTGGCCTGGCTCTCACCCTCCTATACGGATGGAAACACTATTTGGCCCACGCTCAAGCGGAGGCATGGGACTAATAGATTTTGAGAACCACGCCAATCACATCCTAGGTACCTGGATAAAGGAAATCTTTGCTCCAGACCTCCCGTAACAACATTGGTCCAGAGCAGCAAGGACTAAATTTGCACAGGCGCTCAAATTAACCAACCCACATAGTCCACCCAGACTACTTTCATACCTTGCCAAGCAATATACTGTAACGGGTCCACATGGAACTCCCCTCATTTCAAACATATCCTCCAAACTATCCGCCATATGGGATGGACCATAGAGAACATGGGTACTATACAGGGAAGGGGACGACCCAGCCCCCAATTCAAATTAAGAAACCCAGAAAACCACCCCAGAGGGATATGCTCGCAACAACCCCAAAAATAGCTAGGATAGAATACCTAAATATGTTGGACATTTTCTATGATTTAACCACACAGAAAGCAATGTGGAAAATGACACACCACCCACTCCTACAACCAAGGATAAGAGCAAACGCCTGGCGCTGTCTGAGAAGGACCTATAGGACAGCGGACCGCTCCAACTCCCTCCACAAACATGTGCAGTATGTGGAGGGAGGGATCCCTACATCACCGCCTAGAAACATGCCCCCCAACCAAAGCTATATGGCAGGAAGTCGCACGCCTGCTCAAGATTCAAAACGAACAGAAATTCTCAATATCAAAGAGTATCTTCGCGCTCCTGATTGAGTCACCAATCCCATCTACCCTCCACTCCCTGATAATACCCATTGCAATGTGGACAATCCACACAATTGCATTAGATGCGTTCAGGGGCATGGTCCCAACCATTCATGGGATTATTAATAGATTTCATGTCCACTTACTAGAGCACTTCCAAGCCTGGCTCTATGGATATATGAGACCAAGGCAAAAAGCGCTCATAGAATCATGGTTCCCACTCTGGTTCCTCCACACAGACCCTTTCCTTCACACCTGCTCCATAGCAGGGGAAACCCCCTTGGAGTAGTGCACCAACCCCCCATACCTGGCAGTCCCGTTGGCAACTGGGGTTACTTGAGTACCCTGGTGTGCCCAATTTTTATATTTCTTAGTTATTCTCTTAGTTTCACATAATTCAGTAATGTCTGTCCCCTGGTCGGCTTACCTAGGTTAAATAAAAAGCATAATTGATGATTTGGGTGAGGCCCCTAAAGGGCGCTGTAAAAAGGTGCGCCCACCAATTCCAAAGCTTACTTCGGAATTTTGCCCCTAGCTTCCCCCTGGTGGGGCAGTGTCAGTTGCTCCCCATACTAGATCAATTTGGCGGGCCCCTCTTTATCTCCTGAATAAAAATAGAGGTTATTTTAGGGTTTGCTTACCTCACTTACTTTATAATCTTTTTGGGAATCCAGCTTTAAAGAGTTTTTGCGTGGTTGGGTCAGACTAACCACAAATCATTTTTTCTTAACTAACTCGATTTAGGAGTATTTTGCGCTGTCAGTGCACCAAATCTGCCACTACTCGACGTTGGTCAGCTTTGGTGCTAACAGTGCACCAAAGCATTATTTATTTTATGGCGATCATAACTTGTTTTTTCCACCTGTTACATAGATGAGATGCAATAACTGACAATGATGACCTCTTCCACCCTGATTCTCACCATTACCCCTCTTACAATCTCTAGGGCCCACTGGCGCTGGATATGCTGCAGTTATTTCAGATGCTAGCAAGCCATACCTCCTGTGTGGATGGGTTGGAGCTGTTTGACTAGTTGAGTGCGCTGAGCCAAAATTGTACTCATTACTCAGTAGGGGAGGGCCACTTATGTACCATGGCCAGGTTTAGGTGCCTCCCTCAAATCAGAGATGAAGTGCTCTCCACTAATTAAGATCCCAGTGATGGTCAACCCCAGGCACAAAAAATGCCTCAATCTGATAAAGCAAAAGTTCAACTGGCTGGGCATCTCCAAGGATTTGCCAGTGTGTACCACCAATTGTGTGACATGTGTATGCACTAATTCAGATCTGGCGAGTAGGTATGGTCTCTTGCATTCTCTGCGGCTTGCTCAGGGTCAATGAACCTCAGTATTTATTGACTTCGTTATTGAGCTCCTTGTTCTCATGGGTTTAATGCGTCTATGGTGGTTATGGGCTATTTTACGAAAATTCTCTCTCTTTATTCCTTGTATGTCCACCATTACTTCCAAAGAAATGGCTCAGCTTTTTGTCGCCACGTTTTCTCAATGCTTGGCATACCCCATGATGTGATAAGTGATTAAGGGCTGCAGTTTAGGCTCAGTTTTAGATTAGTCTTATAATGCACTTTGTCTATATTGAAGATCCAGCTGTGCTGGTCCATGGTGTATCATCCTCAGTAAGACAGGCAGATGAAGAGGGTCAACCATATCTTCTAACAGAAACTCTGCTGCTATTCTACACCATGAAGGAAACTTGGGTTGCTGATCTTCCCATGGATCAGTTTTCTTACAACAATGCACTCATTCATCAATGGGATTTTCTACAAGGCTACCCTGGGGAATAACTATTCATACTTTATTGGTCCTTGTCTTTCCACAAAGTACCTGCCACTGAGGAGCAGCTGCATTGGATACAGAATACCCAATCTCTGGTTTAGGAGCATCTGATGATGGCGATAAGAAATTACAAGCTGTTTGCATATTGCAAACACCTTCCCACCCATGACATTAAGATGGGGTCACAATCAATGCTAGATACACAAAAACTTCATTTAAGGCCCTTTGATGAAGTTTGTGAGCAAGCGTTCCAGTCCTCATGTGGTGGAGGGATGATTTTGTTATTGGGGCCTTCTGGTTGGTCTTTCCCATGCATTGGAAGCAGAACCTGGTCTTTCATGCTTCCCAGTAAACCCCGTTTAGGGGGATGGCACCTGCTAGACAGAACCAGTTGTGATTAAGGACTCAGAAGAAATTGAAGGTGGATGCCATTCTGGCATCTCAGAAATCCTGTCACTCAGCATAATGCCAAGTGGACTGGAAGATTTTTACTTCCTATGTTATATCTGGGTGAGTGCCTGAAATTGCGCTAATTACTGTAACAGTCGGGTCAAACTGATTGTTACATTTTGACTCAAAATTTGGATTTATGAATATGGAGTCAAAACGCCATTTTGGGGTTTTGAGGATCATGTGGGCTCAGCGCTGGGCTGTGACCCTCCCAAGCTTTTCTTCATGCTCCCTGGGGCACAAAGAAAAGTGTGGAGTTTCTCCCTAGAAGATCAACCTTAAAAGGTCAGACTCACGTGATTCTGAATTCAGTTCAGAATTCTTTCTCATTTCCCATCCTCGTGTGGGTCTCTCTAGTGGCCTCAGGGCCGCACTTGTCTTTTCTTACCTGGAATCTCATGGTGACACTAATTTTCTATCCTTAACGAAAAAGTTGAGATTTGGCACCGAACTGATCTGCCAAATGCTCTGGTTTTTTCCTGTGTCATTATGGTGCCCTATGTCATTGTGATAAAATCGTCAGCATGTTTATTTTCAATAATAAATAAAACAAGGTTAATTTTAGGGTCAAAACCCTCAATTACCTGTGTCAGCTTTTCACATTTTTGAATTGCCCTACATCTGAGGTTAAATTAGTGAGTATGAGAAGTTGAAACTCTTACTTCAAGAGAACTCATATTGGGAAATCTGTTGGCGTCAACTTTGAATCTACCAATCTGAAGGCAAGATGGCGGTCAAAAAATGGGACATTTTTGACCATTAAGTTATTTTGAACTCTGTGTGCTTTTAGCACGCCACCAGATCCCCAGTTTGGTCTGACCTCAGTGGTCATTTCAGATCCCAGTTGTCAAGTAACCAGCACTGGGATCTCCAGTAACTGATGGCCAACCCTGGATCTGAAGTGACCGTCAATGGAAATCCCAGTGGGGCTTCCCCCTCGCCAGGGATCTGGTTGGCACCATGGGGCCTGGCCCAGCAGGGCCCCTCACCCCATGGTCCGCTAACCATGTGTAGGATAACTGCCCTGCCCCGCGTTGGGCATGTTTCCCCTCGCTGGGTGGACTGGGTTTTGCAGTCCAGCTCTTCTCCATACTTACTGAGGAAGCCCTTGTGGTGGTTGCCTCCAGCAATGAGCCACCCTCTTGTGGGGGCTCCTTCTTAGCAGGGGGTGATGTAACGGTCAGGTCAAACTGATCATTAACTTTGACTTGAAATTCGGATTTCCAAATATAGAGTTGAAACGCCATTTTGAGGTTTTGAGGTTCATGCAGGCTTGGCGCTGGGCTGTGCCCCTCCCAAGCTATTCTTCATGCTCCCTGGGGCACAAAGAAAAGTGCGAAAAGGCTCCCCAGAAGAGCGACCTTAAAAGGTCAGGCCCGTGCAATTCTGAACTCAGTTCAGAATTCTTTCTCGTTTCCCATCCTTGCATGGGTCTCTCTAGTAGCCTCAGGGCCACTCTTGCCTTATCTTACTTGGAATCCTGCAGTGACCCTAATTTTGTGTCCTTAACAAAAAAGTTGAGATTTGGCAGCGAACTGATCTGCTAATTGCTCTTGTTTTTTCCTATGTCATTTGCGGTGCTCTATGTCATTAGGATAAATTTGTCAGTGTGTTTATTTACTTTAAAAAATAAAACAAGGTCAAAATCAGGGTCAAAGCCATCACTTACCTTTGTCATCTTTTCATGTTTCCAGATTGCCCTACATCCTAGGTTAAAGTAGTGATTATGAGAAGTCAAAACTCTTACCTTGAGGGAACTCATATCAGAAAATCTGTCAGCATCAACTTTGAATTTGCTAATCTGAAGGCAAGATGGCAGTCAAAAACTGGAATGTTTTTGACCGTTACAATTACTGCAAATTGGTGAAGCCTTCCATGTCGCCCAGCTGGATGCTCCCCACCCCCTTAGAAGGTTGCACTCATCTTGGCAATAAAGTGACCCAAGGCGCACAAGGATGTTGCACTTACCCAGGTTCCCAGTAGGGTGCTCCCTGGTTCAACAAAGGAAATTAGTGTAGGCCTTTGGTAACAACCCTTGAAGTTAAACTGGGAGGAATTCCCATTATGAAACAGGAAGGTGAGGAAGCTGGCTGTCATCTCTCTTGTCACCCTGGGTGATTTATCCCATGTGGTAGATGAGAGGTGGGTAATGGTGTGTCTCATAAAAACCACGCCTCTTCCTCCTCTGTTCACCACCCAAGTGTTGGTGAGGAAAATTAAGGAGATGTGTCAGGAGGTGGCGGTGGCCAGTGGCCATCACCAGCATATAGTTAGCAGTGATTGCCCCCATGGGTTCCCTCCACCAGCTTGAATTCTGCTGGCAGTAATAAATCAGTAATTGTTGAAGTTAAATCATTCAATTCATACTCAGACTCAAAAATATCCATCTTTACTTCCACTTCTTTTTTATTATAAATAAGCCCATCCCCAACAGGTATGGGTGTAATAAAAACTTTTTTACTCAATGGAGCCAGCTAATTGTAGACTGGCTGTGGGTGCAACCTAATGTCCACCAGAGGAGTCATTACTGTTGCTCCAAGCATGATTGCAGCGGAATAAATATTCTTAGTGAATTCAATAACAATTTGAGTGGATATGTCAGATCCAAGTCAGCTTTGACAATTATTTAGATTGCCGATCTTCTTTGACTGAATTGCAAACTCTTCCTGACAGTAGAGTGCTTAGTCCCAGTTCCCCAATAAGTGAGCATATAGGGCAGCAGCCCCCAACAGGTACCACTGTTGCTCCATTTTTCCCTTTCCATGTACATATTTGAATAAAAAGCCCTTTATAAATCTAATTTTATTTGTAAATTTAAAATATTCACTGAGCATCTGGTGGGTATGCCTTCCAATTTTGGGACTTCCTGGCTGGTGTTCACTGTTGCCCTAGCTTCTTTGCACTCTAAAATATAGATGGATGTATCAGAAGTATTCTAATTGGTTCTTTGGTGTTCACTCATCTTGAGTTCCAGGCCAGTCTAATTATTTTCAGCACGCTTTATGACTATACCAGAGCGTTAGATGTGCATATATTTAAAGTTGATCAGATAAACGATGTATAATGACATCAGACCAAGATGGGGCCTGGACCAGTATGAGAAAATCATATAAATAGACACTTGAGAGTGTCTTTCTTGACTGAGTGTGAAGAAATAATAGAAGATTCGGAAGGGAGATGAAGCTGGTTTTTAATCTTCTGAAAGGCATTCTAAACCTTCTATTGACTTCCAAAATTTTTGCTGGGTTCTGAGAACTATAAAAACCTAATAAGCAGCACTAATTAAAAGTTGATGTAGTAAGTAAGTACTGCGAGGTGGCAAATGAGGCCTGTTTATATTTAAACATATATAATCTTAAAGACAAGAAGCTATCACCTGTTCAATTAAAAGAATAATTCTGTAGTTGATTTTTATAATAGCTAAAGCAGGGTCATAAAAAGTCTAAAGCCACCAAGTACAATCAGGAAGGGCAGGAATCTTTCAGTTGGATGTAGTGAAGAAAGCGCCAGGATGGAAACCAAATAAAATGAAAAAATCACGCTGGAAAAGCATAGGGACCATAATGAACAGCCAACGCACACAGTTCTCACCAATGGAAATTCCTACACAGAATTTGAACCTTTCAAGTAAAAAAATGTTTAATTGTTAATGTGAGGAGAGTGTCTGTAAATCTCCAATTCCCAAAGAATTAATGAATAAACCAGAATCAAGTAATCAAGGAACATAATACTAAAATTAGATAATTTAAGACACTACAACTGATGCCAAAGACTAGATAACTTAAGGTAAGTATATAAATCATTATCTAAAGAGCAATATGGTTTAAGAATACTAATATTGGGTAGGAATCCCAGGTGGAGTCTATGACTAATTGTGAACTAGGTTTGAGACCTTTCAGAGATTTGGTTAAAATGTTTTAGACTCCACATATGGCGATATTAATCTAGCATACAAACTGTAATTATAAAATGGCCAGGCCAAAGGTGCATCTTATAGTTTCTAATGGAATTAATTAATGGAGACAGCCAACAAAGAAGTTGATTTAATAGTGAAAATTTCTAATGGTTAATGGGGAAGGGTCATGGTTGTTTTATAATGGCACTAAGTTAATCTTAACTAATGAAATCAAACTACCATCATTGGCGTTATTATAATTAAATTTTAAATTTATTGAAAAGAAGGCCAACCATGGGATGGACACTTCTGAATATGACCCAGAAAGAGACAAAACTTAGTAACAGGGAAGGCACCCCAGAGAAGCGATGCTATCTCTTGTTGCCAGCGGGAACGCCACTTATGGGGAGGGGAGTGAACGTGTGAAGGGGCCATAGCCACAATTGAACATGTGTGGAGGAAAGGGTCTGATTTGATGAACCAGACTGGGAACCAGGAGGAGACCAGCTGTCAGCGACGCGGTGGGAGGTATCCAAACAGCCACGCCTGAAAGTGGTCCATCAAATGAGACCAGAATCTGTGGACAGCTTCTGGGAGGGTGGGGGTGGAGCCTGCGATGGCATCCAAGACAATCGTGTGGATAGTCCACATGGCGATTGCAACCACCAGAGCATGGAGGGAGGGTGGAAGGGGGAGGCCATTGATAAAGCAAACATATCCTTTAATAGAATGAAGGGATGTGTTTGATCCTGGCCCAGCAAACGTTGAACTTCGCGCCATATTACTTTAGAGGTAGGACACTTCTCCAGGCGGTGGAACAGCGTTCCATACTGGCCACACATGACACAGGATGAGTGTAAAGCGTTAGAGCGCTCAGCTGTATGATACACCCACCTCAGGCAGCGCCACACATGGGAGCATATTTGAGGCTGCAACAGAGGATGGTGGGCGTATTTCTAGATAGTTTTTTGGGTCTCAATGGAGTATGGGATGCCCATCATGTCCAGGTAGTCCACCCTGGATGGGTCATGGGGCCGTGTGGGATCACGCCATCTTGGATGGGTAGCCCCTGTACCTCTTGTGTGAACTGAGGAGAGGGGCGGCCTCTTCGGGTTGTATGTCCACTAATATGAATTCTCCACTTAGTGCTCCACATGGAGAGGAAGATTCGTTTGTAGTGGGTTTTAGTCCCGTGAGGACCTGTGGCCGATGGGTGTGAAGCCAGGTATTTCATCAGGGAGTGGGGATTGGATGGGTAGGTGAGGCCCAGGGCGCGGGAGAAGTTGGAGCAGGCTGCGCGGGACCAGTGTTGGGAGGGGAGCGTAGGGGCGGTGATGGCTGCAATCCAGGTACCCAAGATCTTGGCAGCATGGGCTCTGAAGTCAAGCAGGCCCATGCCACCATGATGATAAGGGCCAAACATGACCTCTAGCTGTACTGGTGGAGTGCGGCCTGACCAAAGCCATCCTTGCAGCAGGGCATACAAGGATTATAAGTAGCTTGGGGAGCAGGGGATGGCGTGGGCTCCAAACCAGACTTTGGAGAGGAGCATAGAGTTGGCTAAAACAACCCTGCCAGTAAGGGAAGTAGGGTGGGTTCTGAGGAGGCGATGCGCTTCGTCATGTTGTCTAGAATATGACTCTCCATTACTGCTGATGCGTACTCGCCTGCCTCCACCCACATGCCCAGATGGCGGACTGGCCCTATGGTAGGGCGTGGCACGAAGGGGAGCACTAGTGGGGCGGTGTGGGGTGAGCTGGTAGGGCGAGCACGTGTGTGAGCAGATGGGCCAGGCTGGGCACTGGTTGCAGGGGCCCAGCAGTTTTGAGACTGACCAAGGAGGATGATTTCAGTTTTGGAAGCGTTCAGTGCAGCGTTACTTACCCGGGAATACTCCTGGATGAGAGCTTCAAGTGCGCGTGCATCTTTATTATTAGACACCCCAACCACACAGTCATCTGCAAACGCCATCATCTTGACTGGGGCTTGGCCTGGCACATGGACCCCAGTGAGTTGGGCATTCACATTTCGCAGTAGTTGGTCAAGGCTGAAGTTGTATAAGAGTGGGCTAAGGGGGTACCCTTGCCGCAAGCCCTTTTGAGGGCGAACTACTTCCGTTAGGAAGCCAGGGCCATACTGCCATTGTTGCAGATTCCGTGAGCAGCATTACCACTTGATGAAGCGAGGGGGTAGGCGGAACTGATGGAGGCAGGCCCTTAGGTATTCCCAGTTTACTCTATCATAGGCCTTTTGTTGGTCCAAGAATACAAGTGCCCCAGAGGCTGTGGACTGACATACATTAGCCACAGAGTGCACGTTATCCCAAATTGACCTTCTGGGGATGAAACCAAATTGTTCTGGGGAGATGGTGGCAGATGCTTCAGTCCCTAAACGGTTAGCCATGATTTTGGTTAAAATTTTGGTGTCTGTGTTTGTTAGAGAAATGGGGCGCCAGTTGGCTAAGTCAAGCCTATTTCCTTTCTTGAAGAGTGTGACAGTAAAGGCCTCATGTCCTCCTGGTAGGAGGCGCATTTCCAACAGGCTTTAGTTGAGTGAGGCTAGCAGCAATGGGGATATATATTTAAAATATTTTTTGTAGAACTCATATGGAATGCCATCTGGGCCTGAGCATTTCTGGTTTGGAGCACCGCGGATGGCTGTCCATAATTCGTTCAGAGTAATCAAATTCATTATTTCCGGGTATTGGGAAATGGTGCAGATGTGGGCTCAGTCAAGAAGTTTCTGCAACTTCGGCCAGCTGAATTGGATCAGATCAGTATAAATCAGAGTAATACTTCTGTATTTTGATTGCCACTTTGGCGGCATATCCGCAATGGAATTATCAGATCTTCGCACCTGTGTGCAGGCCATGCTCTGGCGTAGTGCAAATTTTTTTTTAAAAATGTGTGATGCACTTGTCGCCCTTTGTAATGCGTTTGGCCCTGTACTGAACACAAACCCGATGTTTGTGTTGCCTTTTGAGCGCGTTGAGGTGGGCAGCTGCCTCCGCCCAATTCTGGCCCCATTCAGGGCTATATCTTGTAGCTGGGATGTTGGACTCCAGGTATGCCAACTCTGCCAGAGCGCATAAAATGACAGCTGATGTGGCTCATGAGCGTCTGGAGGAGAGGTGGCAAGAGTGGCGGATGGTATCCTCTTTGAAGGTTGCCCATGTGGAGATGGGGTCCACGCAAAATGGTGCAACAAACTCTTTTGCCAAAGTTGCTGATTCCACCCAAGTGGAAAATCCTGGCAATGTGAGTTTGGGGTGGCGGATTTTACTCCAATGTGGGGCCTTAGCCACTGTGACAGGTAGGTGGTAGGTTATTAAGACCAGTTGGTGGTCAGAGAATTCCATTTTTGTTGTTTTGAAGTGGGAAATGTGGGGTTGGAATTTCGCCGGCGTAAGGATAAGGTCAATGTGGGACATTTTTTTAATTGGCCATTGTGGACGTGGGGGCGCATCATGTTTTCAAGCAGTGGGGCATGTCATGGCAGCGCATCCATTAACCCAAGGGTGGCTTTTAGAACGCGTAGTTCTACATGACCCTGTGGGGCATGGGGTGAGGGCGGCCACCGGTCTGCTGGTGAGGTTAGCCAACAGTTCATGTCACCAATTAGGAAAGAATCGGGGGTAACAGGAGGGATTTGACTGATGAGAAAAATTCCTGACGCTCTTGTGCACCGTTTGGGGCATAAATATTGACAATTTTGTGTGCAACATTGGCCCATGAGAAGGTGACAATGAGCACTCAGTCATTTAGGAATGTTTCTGAAGATGTAAATTTGAAAAAATTGTTTTTCTGAATTAGCACTCCACAGTGATTTGACCAAAAGGATAGGGATGGTAGGAGCATTGTTTTCCAAGCTTCCTCAGAACCTCGTGGACAGTGGGTTTCCTGGATGGCCAGGATATCCACGGGTAAATTTTTTTGTAAAAAAACTCAGTTTCCTAGCCCGGGATGGGGAGGCCTTGAGTCCAGCAATATTCAGCGTCCCTAGAGTGAAGGTTTCCCCCATTGCACCTTAGGTGTGAGGGGTGGGCCCCTGGCCCACCAGCCTCTTCCAGGTCCCCACGGGCTTTCACAACAGCGCGGGTATTAGCAGCAACGCTATCGGGGTTTTTGTTAATTTTTACAGAAAGAGTTGTGTTGGCTTTGGCCTTCGCTTTTTGTTTTCCCAATGTCGGACGAATTTTTTTGCGGTGCGGATAAGTTCAGTGCTCCGTCGAGTGGGGCAAAAAAAATTTTTTGGTTGGGATAGGTCCTAAGTCAGTTTCAACTGGGGCTTGGGTGCAGCAATTGGGTGAGATCGAATTTCCCATCAGATCCTCGGATTGAGTGGCCCATTTGGCATGGGCCTCCCAATCTGATTAGGTGATGGATTCCTGAGTTGCTTCCGCCGTGAAGGTCTCCATGTCCTCCTGGCGTTGTGAGTGTGGGATGGTGGTGACCTTGGCCGCTTCCTTGGCCCCGGTCCTATGGGCCTGCTTGGCTTTCTTCCGCTCCTGCAGGGAGATGGGCTTTACTAATAGGTAGCAGCCTTGTGCTCCCCACGGGAAAGCCTCCTTGGTGCTTGCGGTTGGTTCGTAGTGCACCTCCCCGGTGGCCATGGCCACCGAGGGGTGCTCTTGGAATGTAACGCCCTCTCGGATGGGGCATGCATGTGCCTTATGGCTGAACACATCACAGTGGGTGCAAATGGGGGGCGCGCTGTCCACGGTTACCCAGAATGGGTGGGTGGTGTGCCCTGCAATGTCAATAAAGGTGGAGTGTGGGATCTGGGTTAGGTCCTTCATGATCTCCTCAGTTGGGGTCAGAACTGCGATGGCTTTGCCGGTGCACAGGTGTGGCATCAGCGTGAAACATTGCATTTCAAAAGATTGTATTTCGCCATATATGGCGAGACCATCTTTCAGGTGTTGCTCCAAGATATCACGTTTTACCATAGTAGGCAAAAAGTCAAATGTGAGGAAATTTTGGTTTGATTTTGTCCATCTGGTGCATTTAGTTTCGATGACCTGTTGCCCTTTGGGGAGGTCGACCACTACGCACACCACTGCAGCCTTGTCTGCTGCTATTTTGCTTTCAAAACCCAGGTCAAGCCAACCGCGTGACATGGAGTGAGGTGCAACATACACCTCAGTCGGGAAAATCTTGTGTACATCTTCACAAAAATTCTTTCCCATAGGGCCGTTTTTTGGATGTCCAGATACACACAGACTCTGAATTCCACCGACAAAAGTGGCTGGGAATGTGGCGTGTTGATGTACTGGTTGCATCGTGCTTGCCACGTGAGTATCTCCGGGGAAATTGTGACCGCCAGTTTTTTTAGATTTTTTTTCTATTCCGCCAGATTCTCCAGGGCGTTTTCGGGTGTTAGAGGCCGCAGGCCTTCCACCTGCTCCTCTTGCCTTGCTTGCCCAACTGCTCCCAGACATGGGCGCAGACTAATCCCCTCTATGAGATTATCAAACTAGATTTAGTCTTGAATTGAATGGGTTGCAAAAGTGTTTGCAATGAGAAAGAAAAGTAAATTCAGGAAATATTGAATTCTCCAAGTTGTTATTTAATCTTAATCCACACCTTGAGCTATTACCACCTATCTTAGTATCAGGACTTTCCTACAGGTCCCATGACACTACTATAAAATCCCTCTTCTTTCCTTTCATATCCATGAATTATAAATAGTGCTTGATTCCTCTATATAAATTAATTTTTTCAGCAGAATATACTATTTATTTTATTTTACCTTAATCTAATGAAGAAAGTCTTGTCCAAGGCTGCATGTCTAAAGCCCTGCCTTCAGATAAATGCACCGCCAGTGATTCCCCCCTGGTGTCCCAACAACCCATGAACTGTAACTATCAAACTATCAAATCAAACAAATTATCAAACAAATAACAAACCATCAGCCTAACAAAAACTAGACTAATAATTACACCAGTCGCATTATTTCATCATTGTATGACGTCAAACACTGATTTTGCATAAGTTATGCATTATACAATTTATTTAAAAATCAGCTAAAAGTCATATATATTGTCAAAGTTTTTATATTTTTAAATTTATTGTGGGGAAGGCCGACCATGGGATGGACACTTCCGAATATGACTCAGACGAGACAAAACTCAGTACCAGGTGAGGCACCCCAGAGAAGCGATGCTATCTCTTGTTGCCAGCGGGAACGCCACTTATGGGAAGGGAGAGGGAACGTGTGTAGGGGGCGTAGCCACTATTGAGCACGTGTGGAGGAAAGGGTCTGATTTGATGAACCAGACTGGGAACCAGGAGGAGACCAGCTGCCAGCGACGTGGTGGGAGATATCCAAACATCCACGCTTGAAAGTGATCCACAAAATGAGACCGGAATCTGTGGACAGCTTCAGGGAGGGTGGGGATGGATCCAGCGATGGCATCCAAGACAATCGTGTGGATAGTCCACATGGCGATTGCAACCATCAGAGCACGAAGGGAGGGTGGGAAGGGGGAGGCCATTGATGAAGCAAAAATATCTCTTGACAGACTGAAGGGATGTGTTTGATCCTGGCCAAGCAGACGTTGGACTTCGCGCCATATTACTTTAGAGGTGGGGCACTTCTCCAGGCGGTGAAACAGCGTTCCATACTGGCCACACACGACACAGGATGAGTGTAAAGCATTAGAGCGCTCAGCTGTACGATACACCCGCCTCAGGCAGCGCCACACATGGGAACAGACTTGAGGCTGCAACAGAGGATGGTGTGCATATTTCCAGATAGTCTTTTGGGTCTCAGTGGAATAAGGGATGTCCATCATGTCCAGGTAGTCCACCCTGGATAGGACTTGGGGTCGAATGGGGATCACGCCATCATGGATGGGTAGCCCCTGTACCTCTTGTGTGAACTGAGGAGAGGGGTGGCCTCTTCGGGTTGTATGTCCACTATTATAAATTCTCCACTCTGCGCTTCGCATGGAGAGTAGGATTCGCTTGTAGTATCTTTGGTCCCGTGAGGACCTGTGGCTGATGTGTGTGATGCGAGGTATTTCATCAGGGAGTGGGGGTTTGATGGATTGTTGAGGCCCAAGGCTCGGGAGAAGTTGGAGTGGGCCGCGCGGGACCAGTGTTGGGATGGGAGTGTAGGAGCAGTGACGGCCGCAATCCAGGTGCCTAGGATCTTGGCGGCATGGGCTTTGAAGTCAAGTAGGCCCATGCCACCATGATGATGAGGGCCAAACATGACCTCTAGCCGTACTGGTGGAGGGCGGCTTGACCAAAGCCAACCTTGTAGCAAAGCATACAGGGATTTGAAGAAGCTTGGGGAGAAGGGGATGGCGTGGGCTCCGAACCAGACTTTGGATAGGAGCATAGAGTTGGCAAGAACAACCCTGCCAGTGAGGGTAGTAGGGTGGGCTCTGAGAGAGGCGATTCGCTTCGTCACGTTGTCCAGTATATGGCCCTCCATTACTGCTGACGCGTATCCTCCTGCCTCCAACCACACGCCCAGATGGCGTACCAGTCCTATGGTAGGTCGTGGCACAAAGGGGAGCACCAGTGGAGCGGTGTGTTTTGAGTTAGTAAGGCGTGGACTTGGGCGAGCAGCTGGGCTGGGTTGTAACTACTTGCTGGGGCCCAGCAGTTCTGAAACCGACCAAGGAGGATGATTTCGGTTTTGGAGGCGTTCAGTGCCGCGTTGCTTACCCAGGAATATTCCTGGATGAGAGCTTCAAGTGCGCGTGCATCTTTATTATTAGACACCCCCAATACGCAATCATCTGCAAATGCCATCATCTTGACTGGGGTTTGGCCTGACACATGGACCCCAGTGAGTTGGGCATTCACATTTCGCAGTAGTGGGTCAAGGCTGAAGTTGTATAAGAGTGGGCTCAGGGGTCCCCTTGTCGCAGGCCCCTTTGAGGATGGACTACTTCCGTTAGGAAACCTGGGCCGCACAGCCATTGTTGCAGATTCCATGAGCAGCATCACCCAGTTAATGAAGCGGGGAGGTAGGCGGAATTGTTGGAGGCAGGCCCTAAGGTATTCCCAGTTTACTCTATCATAGGCCTTTTGTTGGTCCAAGAATACAAGTGCCCCAGAGGCTGTGGAATGACACACATTAGCCACAGAGTGCATGTTATCCCAAATCGACCTTCTGGGGATGAAACTGAATTGTTCTGGAGAGATGGTGGCAGATGCTACAGTCCCTATACGGTTAGCCATGATTTTTGTTAAAATTTTGGTGTCTGTGTTTGTTAGAGAAATGGGGCGCCAGTTGGCTAAGTCTAGCCTATCCCCTTTCTTGAAGAGTGTGACTGTAAAAGCCTCATGTCCTCCTGGTAGGAGGCGCGTTTCCAACAGGCTTTGGTTGAGTGAGGCTAGCAGCAATGGGGATATGTATTTAAAATATTTTTTGTAGAACTCATATGGAATGCCATCTGGGCCTGGGCATTTTCAGTTTGGCGCACCGCGAATGGTAGTCCATAATTCGTTTGGAGTAATTAAATTCATTATTTCCGGGTATCAGAAAATGGTGCGGATATGAGCTCTGTCGAGAAATTCCGCCATTTCACCAGCTGAATTGGTTCAGCTCGGTATAACTCAGAGTAATATCTTTGCGTTTCGATTGCCACTTTGGCTGGTGTGTCCATGATAGAATTATCCGATCTTTGCACCTGTGTGCAGGCCACACTCTGGCATGGTGCAAAATTTTTTTGAAGAAGTATGCGGTGCACTTGTCGCCTTTAGTGATGCGTGTGGCCCTGTATTGGACACAAACCCAATGTTTGTGTTGCCTTTCAAGTGCGTTGAGGTGGGCTGCTGCCTCCGCCCACTTCTGGCCCCATGCAGGGCTATATCCTGAGGCTGGAATGTTGGACTCCAAGTGGGCCAATTCCACCAGTGCGCGCGATATAACCGCCAATGTGGCTCGTGAGCGTCTGGATGAGAGATGGCGATAGTGGTGGATGGTGTCTTTTTTGAAAGTTGCCCATGTGGAAATGGGGTCCGCGCAAAATGGTGCAACAAACCATTTTGCCAAAGTTGCCTCTTCCACCCACGTGGAAAATCCTGGCGACGCAAGCTCTGGGGGCTAGTTTTGCACCAATGTGGGGCCTTTGCAACTGTGATGGGTAAGTGGTATGTTATTGAGACCAGTCGGTGGTCAGAGAATTCCATTTTCGTTGTTTTAAAGTGGGAGATATGGGGTTGGAATTTCGCTGGCGCTAGAATAAGGTCAATGCAGGTCATGGACCTTAATTGGCCATTGTGGATGTGGGACGCGTCATGTTTTTGAGCAGTGGGGCATGTCACGGCAGCGCATCCATTAACCCAAGGGTGGCTTTTAGAACACATAGTTCTACGTGACCCTGTGGGGCGTGGGGTGAAGGCGGCCACCAGTCCGTTAGTGAGGTTAGCCAACAGTTCATGTCACCAATTAGGAAAGAATTGGGGGTAGCAGGAGGGATTTGACTGATGAGAAAAATTCCTGATGCTCTTGTGCACCATTTGGGGCGTAAATGTTGACAATTGTGTGTGCAACATTGGCCCATGAGAAGGTGACAATGAGCACTCGGTCATTTAGGAATGTTTCTAAAGATGTAAATTTGAAAAAATTGTTTTTCTGAATTAGCACCCCACAGTGCTTTGACCAAAAGGATAGGGATGGTAGGAGCATTATTTTCCAAGCATCCTCGGAACCTCGTGGACAGTGGGTTTCCTGGATGGCCAGGATATCCTCGGGTAAATTATTTTGTAAAAAACTCAGTTTCCTAGCCCAGGATGGGGAGGCCTTGAGTCCGGCGATATTCAGCATCCCTAGAGTGAAGGTTTCCCCCATCGTACCTTAGGTGTGAGGGGGTGGGCCCCCTGGCCCACCAGCCTCTTCCAGGTCCCCACGGGCTTTCACAGCAGCGCGGGTATTAGCAGCAACGCTATTGGGGTTTTTGTTAATTTTTGTGGAAAGAGTCGCGTTGGCTTTGGCCTTCACTTTTTGTTTTCCCGACGTCGGACGAATTTTTTGCGGTGCGGATAAGTTCGGTGCACCATTGAGTGGGGCAAAAAAAATTTTTTTTGGTTGGGATAGGTCCCAAGTCAGTTTCAACTGGGGCTTTGGTGCAGCGATTGGGTGAGATCAAATCTCCTGTCAGATCCTCAGATTGAGTGGCCCGTTCAGCTTGGGCCTCCCAATCTGATTGGGTGATGGATTCCAAGTTGCTTCCACCGCGAAGGTCTCCATGTCCTCCTGGCGTTGTGAGTGTGGGATGGTGGTGGTGACCTTGGCCGCTTCCTTGGCCACAGTCCTATGGGCCTGCTTGGCCTTCTTCTGCTCCTGCGGGGAGATGGGCTTTACCAATAGGTAGCAGCCTTGTGCTCCCCACGGGAAAGCCTCTTTGGTGCTTACAGTTGGTTCATAGTGCGCCTCTCCGCTGGCCATGGCTGCCAAGGGGTGCTCTTGGAATGTAACGCCCTCTTTAATGGGGCACGCGTGTGCCTTATGGCCAAACGTGTCACAGTGGGTGCAAATGGGGGGCGCGCTGTCCATGGTTACCCGGAATGGGTGGGTGGTGTGCCCTGCGATGTCAATAAAGGTGGAGTGCGGGATCTGGGTTAGGTCCTTCGCAATCTCCTCAGTTGGGGTCAGAACTGCGATGGCTTTGCCAGTGCACAGGTGTGGCATCAGCATGAAATGTTGCATTTCAAAAGATTGTATTTTGCCATATATGGCGAGACCATCTTTCAGGTGTTGCTCCAAAATGTCACGTTTTACCATAGTAGGCAAAAAGTCAAACGTGAGGAAAATTTGGTTTGATTTTGTCCATCTGGTGCATTTAGTTTTGACGACCTGTTGCCCTTTGGGGAGGTCGACCACTACGCACACCACTGCAGCCTTGTCTGCTGCTATTTTGCTTTCAAAACCTAGGTCCAGCCAACCGCATGACATGGAGTGAGGTGCAATGTACACCGCAGTCGGGAAAATTTTGTGTACATCTCTCACAAAATTTTCCCATAGGGCCATTTTTTAGATGTCCAGATACACACGGATCCCAAATTCCACCGACAAAAGTGGCTGGGAATGTGGCGTATTGATGTACTGGTTGCATCGTGCTTGCCACGTGAGTATCTCCGGGGAAATTGTGACTGCCAGTTTTTTTAGATTTTTTTCTATTCTGCTGGATTCTCTGGGGCGTTTTTGAACATTAGAGGCCGCGGGCCTTCCGCCTGCTCCTCTTGCCTTGCTTGCCCAACTTCTCCCAGACATGGGCGCAGACTAATCCCCTCTATGAGATTATCAAACTAGATTTAGTCTTGAATTGAATGGGTTGCAAAAATGTTTGCAACGAGAAAGAAAAAGCCGTCAAAGTGTTTATTAAATAGAATTATATGTAAAATTTTAAGCTCATGCAACTCTGGGGGCTTTAGCTAGTTGCACTATAATATTGGGCATGATTTTATTTTTAAGATGTCTAAAAATTAATTATGGTTTTTCTTCCTTGTAACAATCACTTTAGTTACTATGATTCAATTCAAACAGCAAATTTGATAATCACACACAGGAAAGATTGTGCGACTCTATCAATAAAAATAATACAACATGGGCGAGCATCACAGTGAGCGGTGCACTTAACAGTGCAACTAAGGGCAAGAAACGCCCCTGGAGGGGGACCAGGAACCCAATCTGCAAAGAAATCGCAAACGCAAACACCATCTGGGTTTATGGTATTCACTGTAAAGCACGCGCAATATATGTACATTCAGTTCAACCAACCCTTATCAAAAGTGGAGCATGGGATCAGACTCTTCCTTGGGGATGAGTCACTGACCCTGTGGGAGAAAACATGTGAGGCACAGCCTCAATTTTCCCTCACGTGGTGTATTTAGCCACCAACAAAATGGGCCGCGGCTAAATCAATATTGGTTTTGAAACAGCTGACAAAGCCAATGCTGCAGCAAAAATCTGTGTGGAAATTGCCCTCTCTGAGGGCAAAAACTTTGTGCGCACCACGCGCACCAGATGGAACAAAGCAAAAACTATGTTCATCTCTTTTGACTCGCTCCCCACCAACCTTCCTCATAAGGTAATTGAGGAGGAGCTCTACAAAGGTCTTGTGGCCTACGGAGAAATTCAGCAACTTGAATTACAGCAATTTCGCCTGATGCCAAACTTGTGCACGGGCAAAGCTATTGCTGTAATCAATCCCTTCCCAGAAGTGGAAGAGGACTTATCCAGAATTCCCCGCACAGCAGAATTTCACTTCAAAGATGGGGGCCAGTCAGCCACATTCTGAGTTACACCAGAGCACGCACCACCCATTTGCAACCACTGTGGCTCACTGGGCCACAAGGAACACGCATGCCTTGTGAAAGAGGACTTAATGGAAAATGACTACTGTGAGGAAGCAATGGATGAAGATAATGAAAACTTCACCAAAATGACTGATGGCCACCACCCATTCCGCTGGGGTGAGGATGGACTATACTCCATCGTGGACCCAGTTACAAGTAAACAGCGTAATGCAGCACAAAAAGCCTGCAAGAGAGCAGCGGTTGATGCGCCGGCACATGTGGAATCCGCCATTAACCCCGGACAAATTTGGGAGAAATTTCAGATATTTACTAAGCCAACCAATCAGAATAATATGCCCAGGTCGAAAATTTTCACAGTAACCTGACTGAGTCACAAAGCGACATCAGTCATGCACATATTGAGGAACAATGCAACCGCAATTTGGGCAAAAATGCGGTGCACAATTCACCAAAGTTGAACCTCAAAAATAGAAAATCTAATCAACAATCCGCATCAAATCAACATGAGACCTGTGCAGGAAAAGTTGACGCAAATGCAAAAAACCGCAATTCCATTGAATCATTGGGTCAGATCAAGGGAACCAACAATGGCAGTGAAAGAATTGGAGTACAGACACGGAGCATGGCCAAAATAAGCCGTGGTGGGATAGGGCCAGAGGGCCCTCCCAACCGCTCCTGAGGCGCCGTGGGCACCTCAGTGTCAATAGGGATGCTAAGCATCGTGGGAGCCAGGGCTCATACATCCCAAGCCAAAAGACTGGCATTCCTGCAAAAACCCATATAGACATCTTGGCCATCCAAGAAACCCACTGTCTACAAGGGGAAGAAGAATCCTGGTCAACCAGGTTCACACCATCACAATCAGTATGGACTTTTCACTGTGGGGTGATCGTCCAAAAAAACAAAAAATTTAAAATTACAAATTCGTCATCACACTTGCATGGTCAAGTCTTAATAGCAACAATCATGTGCCAAGAGGAAATAATTTTGATAGTATATATATGCACCATGCACTACAACTGAGAGAAAACAATTATTTTGAAAACATTCCTACTCTCACCCTCCCACCAGATACCATTATGTTAGGCGATTTCAACTGCTGGGATAGCCCTAATATGGATCGATGGCCTAATCCCAGGGGATACCCACCTGGACACATTAAATTCCGCACAATGAAGGCATCTCTTGGCTTACATGATGCTCTTCCCCCCAATTCACCAATCCTTCCTCATATGACAAGACCCAACATATGTGAGGGAGCACTCATATTGATGAGCTGCATTGACCACATCCTCATCCCGTAATCCCACCACTCAAGAATCTCCAAATTTACAACAAAAAAGATCAATTTTTCTGATCACCAATTAGTTACAGTGCAGCTAGCACCAACCAAATCCCAAACAGGTGTCGCCTTGGAGAAAGCTTCACCCAGAAAATATAAAATTGCCCGAGATATCCAACTGGGTCAAAAACAAGGCTACAAACCCAGATTTCACAACCCCATTCACTTTGGATCCCATCGGAACATGGGAAAATTTCAAAAAGGATTTAATTAACAACACCTGACATATTGCATCACACAAGTACACTGCAGACACGGCCACAATCAAGCATACCTGGGCAGAACTAGACCACCTGGAAATAAATACTCCGAGATCTGGCTATAGCCCTAATTGGGGATGCAAATGGGCAGAAATTTCTGCTCAACTTAACAACCTCATCTTTGAACACCAACAAAGAATCAAAGTATTGAACAAAGGTAAGTTCATAAAGGAAGGCAAAACCTGTCTAACATACTTTTTCTGCTAATCCCATTCCTGTGGAAACCAGCCCACATGCACACAGGTCCACAAGACCAACGGCACTGTGGCAACTGACCCTGAGGAGGTCAAGGCAGAAGTACACCGCTATTACACCGAATTATATTGCGATATGCCAACAGATCCACAAAAAATTAAAGAATTTACTCAAACTGCCGAGACACAAAGTACAACACCAAATTACATTATACTATCCCTTATTACACGGGAGGAGCTTTGGGAGACAATTCGCGGTTCACCACGTAGGAAATGCCTAGGACCTGATGGGTTACCCTACGGATTTTACAAAAAATTGAACAACAAATTGCCCCCTCCTATTGGTGTCTATGAACTAGAGCTTATTGGAAACACGCCTATTACCAGGAGGCCATGAATCCTACGTTATAACCTTGTATAAAAAGGGTGACAAGTTGGACCTGGCCAACTGGCGCCCAATTGCACTCTCCAACACTGACACAAAAATTCTAACAAAAATTCTAGCAGCTAGATTAGGCGCAATTGCTTCTGACATCCTATCACCCAACCAGTTTGGGTTTATACCAGGGCGTTCAATCTGGAACAACATACACCCTGTTGTAAACATTTGACAATCCAAAGCAACTGGTGCCCTGGTCTTCTTGGATCAGGAAAAGGCGTATGACCGTGTTAGCTGGCCATACCTAAAAGAATGTCTACATGCTTTCAAACTCCCACCAAGATTCATGAAATAACCGATGCTCCTAACAGAATCTGCAACCATGGCTGTATGCGGCCTTGGATTCCTAACAAACAATATCAAACCACACAGAGGGCTCAAACAAGGGGATCCTCTCAGACCACAGCTATACAATTTCAGCTTTAACCCACTCCTCTGATTAACTGACTCACGTCTCATGGGGATAACCGCAAAAGGACAACCAACAGTCAAGATACTGGCCTTTGCGGATGACTGCATAGCGGGTATAGCAAACAATGAAGATGCCCAACAGTTGGAACGCACTCTAGAGGAATACTCCAAGGTTAGCAATGCTTTGCTCAACAAAAGGAAGATAGAAATCATCCTCTTAGGCAAATACACAAACAATTGGGCCACAACATCAGAACCTCACACCAACACTCGAAGAAAAAACCCAATTATTTTACCTTTTGCAACACCTCCCACCACCATTCCTGTCCGACACCTTGGAATCTGGCTAGAATCAGGGAGATATGCTAATGAGACAATGGAAAGTAACCTGTTACAACGGGTATCCAAACGCGTCGCCTCCCTCAAGGGAAGAAGCCCAGGACTAACAGGACGAGTTACAGTTGCTAACTCGCTCATCCTCCCAATACTGTGGTACCAGGCCCACGCGATCGCCTTCTCACCTACCTTTATAACCTAGTCCGCGCGCTTATCCAGGGCTGGCTGTGGCCTGGCTCTCACCTTCCTATATGGATGGAAACACTATTTGGCCCACGCTCAAGCGGAGGCATGGGACTAATAGATTTTGAGAACCACGCCAATCACATCCTAGGTACCTGGATAAAGGAAATCTTTGCTCCAGACCTCCCGTAACAACATTGGTCCAGAGCAGCAAGGACTAACTTTGCACAGGCGCTCAAATTAACCAACCCACATAGTCCACCCAGACTACTTTCATACCTTGCCAAGCACCCTACTGCAACAGGTCCGCATGGAAAATCCCTTATTTCAAACATATCCTCCAAACTATCCCCATATGGGATGGACCATAGAGAACATGGGTACTATACAGGGAAGGGGACGACCCAGCCCCCAATTCAAATTAAGAAACCCAGAAAATCACCCCAGAGGGATATGCTCGCAACAACCCCAAAAATAGCTAGGATATTTTACCTAGATATGTTGGACATTTTCTATGATTTAACCACACAGAAAGCAATGTGGAAAATGACACACCACCCACTCCTACAACCAAGGATAAGAGCAAACGCCTGGCGCTGTCTGAGAAGGACCTATAGGACAGCGGACCACTCCAACTCCCTCTACAAAACATGTGCAGTATGTGGAAGGAAGGGATCCCTACATCACCGCCTAGAAACATGCCCCCCAACCAAAGCTATATGGCAGGAAGTCGCACGTCTGCTTAGGATCCAAAAAGAACAAGAATTCTCGATATCAAAGAGCATCTTAGCGCTCCAGATCGAGTCACCAATCCCATCTACCCTCCGCTCCCTAATAATACACATTGCGATGTGGACAATCCACACAATTGCATTAGATGCGTTCAGGGCATGGATTCAACCATTCATGGGATTATTAATAGATTCCATGTTCACTTACTGGAGTACTTCCAAGCCTGGCTCTATGGATATATGAGACCAAGGCAAAAAGTGCTCATAGAATCATGGTTCCCACTCTGGTTCCTCCACATAGACCCTTTTCTTCACACTTGTTCCATAGCAGGGGAAATCCTCTCGGAGTAGTGCACCAACCCCCATACCTGGCAGTCCCGCTGGCAACAGGGGTAACTTGAGTACCCTGGGGTGCCTAATTTTATATTTGTTGATTATTTCCTTAGTTTTATGTATATTTGTTAATGTCTATCCCCTGGTCGGCTTACCTTGGTTAAATAAAAATAAAAAATTAATTATATTGTAAATAAAGCCTTTTCAATACTTGAGATCAAGATTTAAAATTTATATAAGGTAAGCTGACCAGGGGACAGAATTACCAATACAAAATAACAACCAAAAACACAAAACCAAACGCCTTAAATGAGTGACGAGACACCAAAACAAGAGGAAAAACTAACCAACCAGGTGTAGCAGTTGTGAACCGCTTAACCCACCATGGCGGAGGGGGAGGGGGTATCAGACAAATTATTGATTTATTCTTCATGAATGAAGAGATAGATTAAATCTGAGAGCAAAGGGGCTGGGGCATCCACGGTGTGTGGGTCAAGGAAAAATAGAAAAGGGTTAAGCTCTTTGCTAACAATCTGGGCCTGGAGCACAGCCTCCAGGAATTCAGCAACATGGTGTTCAGATTGTATGAGTGCATCAGGAAGCTGGTATAATTTAGTTATATTGGCTCTGGTTATGCGCATGGTGGGTGAAAATTCTGCCAGTGCAACAACTTGATTGACAGCAGAGGTGGCGGTTTCCCTTAATCGTTCAATTTCCACCTTTGCAACCTCAGGGAAATCAGCAGGGCAATTAATTATATGTAGCCCCTCATTAAATTGAGTGACAGATTGTGCCACAGCTTCGTGGATATGGTGGCTATCAGGAGAGGCCACAGCAGCCTCAGAAAGTTGATGGTCACTCAAGAATGGGGTAGCGGTGGGTTTTGGTGACATATTTCCTAGGTGGGAATGGGGCACCGAAATCTGAAGGTAGATATGGTTCCAAATCAATTTGGAAAGTCGGGAGGTGGTACAATTTCCCCAGATTCAGTTAATTCATCTAATAGGTCCCAGGGATTTTGATTGATCGTGATTGATTTGGAGGGATGAGGTCTTAGTTGGGTAAGTTTTGGGGCGTTAAATTGGTTGGACTGAATATGGGTCCAAACCTGCGCCTATTGAATAATTGTGAGAAATTAAGATGGCTTGGGCTTTGGTTGCAAAGGTTTTGTTGAGTTTTGAGCGATCAGCTGGAGGGGGTGGAGGCAGCCAAAATCCCCACTCAAACTTTGTTTGTGCGGCCTCATGTGTGGACTTGGTGAATTCCGCTTGCTTTGAGTTGTAGCTTCAGTATTTTTGGAATGATCCAACTCATGGCAGAGGGGACAAATGGTGCGGCCGTTGTCAATATGAGCCCAAAAGAAGTGATCTGGTGCAGATGGGATATGGGCACGTGGTGGGTTGTGCTGGGCTACAGTTGTCTGGTGGGGGGTAATGGTGGCCATTGCCCATGGTGCTGCTAACCGCTCAGCTCCGCTTGGGACCAGGAAGTGGAGGATGGGGTTTGTACCATATTTAAAATAGCCCCATGATCAGTTCTTAATAGAGTGTTTGAGGAGGAAGGTTGAAGGAAGGTTTGCAATTATCGCCACCATTGTGGTGTCACTAGGGAGGCATGTACGGGTTGTGGTAATAGGTGTGTTTTATATATTAAGGGCGTAGTTGCTACTGCAGCTGCGTCCTCTTCAGTGGTAAAACCAATATCAAAATAGCCTTTATAAGGGCGGAAGTTAATAAATCTTTCAGGCAAACAGCAAGTAAGAATTAGAATGGCCTGCCAGCCTAAGTGCCAAAGCACCCAAATGGCAAACTATAATGCCAAAGGCACTGCTGCTGGTATGACTGATATGAAACTGGAAAAGTATTTTCCCAATAACTGCTGGTGAGCCAGAATCTTGTACAGGCACATAATACAATACCAGACGAGTATGGCCACTAACCCCAAGGGGAGTGTGAGGGTCAGAGGAATAGGTGGTTTCTTTTTCAACATAAAAAACTAGATTTTTAGGAAAGGTTTTTTAATGGATAATTTAGGAAAGAAAAATTGACCAACAATTTTTTCAGTGAGATGTGACTGATTAAATAGTGGGCGATTTAGAGAGAATAAAGCCAGAATTTGGTCACGTAAGTTTGACACTAACTGGCGAATTGTTTGGGAATGGGGAACAGATAAGTTAATTGGGAACTGACATTGAAGAATTTGGTGGTAGGCTGAGTCGCTGTCAGTTTGACCTCAAACGTCCAAACTGAGGCCTGGATACATTTCTGACAGTTGGTGCAACGGCATTTAGCCTGACAAGCAGCGGGAATCCCCCAAGGCACCCCATGTAGGGGTGGGCCCATTTGGTTGGGAACAGATTCAGGACATCCAACCTGCCCATGCCCAGTCACTGGGCTGTTTTTTCAGTCAGAATCGTTGCTTTGGGCGCAACGCCCAATTTGTTGGCAGGGAGCTTTGAACCCTCATCGATGGTGCCTGATGCTATTACCTGCCCTTTGGGATGATCCCTGACGATTTTGGAAGGGGGATTTTCTCAAGCATAGTGTTAACTGAATTAAGATTGTCAGCCATTCCAGCTGATAGGTCAGTCTTCATTCCTTTTTGACCATTTAAAATTTGAACA
>JAKSZP010004267.1:0-103997 GCA_022478985.1 Massospora cicadina | reverse complement strand
TCCCAAGTGCAAACATATAATAAATATTTCTAAGATTGTTTTATAAGAGTTTTGCCATGGGTGCAAAGAGTTTACCAAAGTGATTATTGCTACAAGGGGTAGCATCAGTGGGGAATTTACTCTATGAGGATAATTGTGATCTTAGTGAAGGTTGTCTGGTGCCTAATCTGCACAGAATAGACCTCTGATCAGTGAGTTGGCCTCACATGTTAAGTGAGCTGAGGTTGGCAAACTGACTGTGGTGCTAACTACATGGATGGTGTCATCAGGCCCTAGTGACAACCATGAGAGTTCTCATGAGCAGTTTGACATTGAAGAAAATATGGAAATATATAATGGAGGGGATTTCTCTGAGCTCCTGGGATGGAGGAGGACAAATCCATTCAAGACTCTATATGCTAAAATTAGAAGTGTATATCTTTGTAACAATATGGATCATGTCAAGAAGACTTCTAGAAAATCATTAATTACCTCACTACATATTGTGAGAGGACCATCACCTATTATCAAATTGAAAGCTATGATTAAACCCTTAAGAAAGACTTGTTTTCATCAGAAAAAGAGAATGACAAAAGCACCACCACTTTAATTGAATATGAAGAGCACTTGGAACAGCATGGCAATATGCCATTTGCAATGAACAAAAGTGTAAAAGTTTATAAAGCACAAATTGAATACTGTACTGGAGCCTACCTCTAATTGACCTATAACTTGATTGGAGGCACCTATGTGGGCTGATCAAATAAATGTACCACAAGCTGGTCAGAACTGCTAATTAGCTGATCATGGTGTATGCTGATCCTGTTAAAGAGGATCCCAACTTTAAACTATACTTTGACCATGTACACATCTGGAGAAGGAATAATCGCAGGCTTCCTCTAGATGTACAAGAACATGATAGCACTAGTGATTTCCAGAAGGTCCACCAAATGCAAGGGTGTATGAGCTGCAAGAATCAGGAGATCCTTAGTGTGAGCCTATAGCCCAATCTAATTTTGACCAAAGTTGTCAGTGAGTCTAATAAGAAATGTTAAACTGAGCTTCAGACTCAGGTTTTCAATGAACTACAAAAGTACCCAGAATGCCATTGTACAGCCATTAAAATGACTCTGTTAATCAAGAATATAGATGAAAGGTGAGGGAAGTACACATTCAAAAATGTACAAAAGGCCCTCACAAAAATACTATAAAGTAGTTGCAAGGGCAACTGCAGATCTAGCTTGGGCAGCACCAGGTGGAAAGGGAGGCTGGGAGGTTGACAATAACTCTAGTATTAGCAGTTGTAACCTTTGGCATGATCAGCAGAGAGAGCAGAAACTTCAGGAAGGAGGGTAGTCTGCATGGTGTGAAAGGCTTGATGACCCCAAGTGGTGGTTGCTATCAGAGCTGCAGACAAGGGTAGAGCTTAGGCTCATGATGAGATTTGTAGGCCACCAGGGGGAGTTCAAGTTAGGGGTGCCCACTGTAATAGATATTTTTGGGAGAGCAAGCACAGGCAAAGTTTTCAAACTTAGTTGAATTATAAAAAATTAATTTTTATTTTTGAAAATCTAAAAACCAACCAGCACTGGCTTCACCAGCTGAAAAGCCCTTTTGTATGCTTGGAAAGATAAAATTATAATTCATTACACCCAAATTAGGGTTAACTGCCTTCTAATAAGGCTATAATGGTTGTTTCGGCTCCAGAATTTTAAATGCAATGTAATTTTCAGAGAATTAGAGCTGAGAGATTTGGTTTTTTTAAGTCAAATGGACCAAAGGACAAAAATGTGTTGGAGTGGAGGACTGAATTTTTGTTTTTTAATGGGATAAAGACCAAAATGGAGCTAAGACACAAAAAATCAAGTATTGGCATTAAGAACAAGCTTAGAGATGTTGGAAATTGGGAGAATATTCAATGGGAGTGGCTATCAAGGCTTGGTACTTTTTTTTCCCTCACCTTAACAACCAAATTTGTCTCAGGACCATTTTGGGGAAGGGCACTCTGAACAGGTAAGGATGGAGTTAGTAATAGATGATTTTCTCAGCTGATGGCGATTTAAGGCTGGGTTTTCATGGGAGTGGGTGTCCTGGGCCCCGCATCACTGCTCCCAAAGTTGAAAATGCTCTTGACACATGAGTGAAATCTTTTTGAGGTAAATCTGACTTAGGAGCAGGGCTGCAGTGGAGCATGGCAACCTTGCCCCTTTTCAGGGATGGCACAGACCCAGCGCTCATCTATAGTGTGAGCCAGGTCCCCTCAGAGCAGAGCAGGAGGGCTCAGTGTTGCTGATTCCCATTTTTTTGAAAAGGGAAAACCTTCTAATCCAGCTGTAGGGGAACCACATTGAGACTTACATATAGTAAGAATATTCATTTTTCAAAGTTCAATAGTGAACAAGATGTCCAAGATATGAAATAAGATTTTCTTCTGATTAAAAGGGAAAAAATGAGTCATTTAAAAATTACACCTCTAGCTACTACCTCAAAGTTCAACAGCTATGGATCACAGGAACTATGGATTTGCTTACCACAGAAATTGCTTTATTGTGTTCACTGGAGATGCATACTAACCTTAAGATGTATATGCCTCTTGCAAATAAGAGTGCAATGTCCCTCAAGGCGCTTAAGAAAGCGTTACTCAATGTACAAGGGACATAAAAAGCTGAATATAAGGCAATGGAACCTACACCCCCCTTTGATGAGTTTATAAGGCTGTTTATGTCACCAACAATAAGGGACAAATTTAAAGATAAGAGTACCAAATTGCCTAAACGCTTGCCTTGGCAAGAGTTTATCTGCTTTAAAAGTCATCTGTCATGATAACAGCATGTTATGTTTAGACTGGCCTGCCAGTCTGGATGCCAATGCACCAAAATGGCAAGCCCAAATGCCAGAGGCACTGCTGCTTGAATGACATTTATTTGTTCTGGGAAAAATTTCACCAGCAAGTGCCAATAGTTCATAATTGTGTATATGAACCTGGAAACAAACCAGGTAATCATGGCCTCAAGGCCCACAGGTTTAAGAGTTTAGAAAAGTTGGAATGGAATGAATGGTTTGAATTTCAGCATATTAAAAAAAGGAATTTTCAAAAACAGATTTTTTATTGGATTTAAAAATTAAAAATCAACTGTTAATTTTCTCAGTGTGTCACAACTGTTTGAATAGATGATTGATTTAGGGAATATCTTAGTAAAGCTTGGGATTGGGGCCTTTGAGGATTACCTAAACTGGCAAGCTTCAAGTGGGGAAAATGAATTTAATTTAAACTGACTTCAAAATTGTTGGCAGTGGGCTGAGTCACTGTCAGTTTATCCTCAGATGCTTAAAATGCATTTTCACCACATTTAATGGTTATCATGATGGCGTCTCACCTGATTGGTGATGGAAGCCTCCCAAGGCCACCTCATATAGGGGCAGTTCTAAGAGGTCAGAAATGGGTTTGGGATACCCAACCCACCCGCACCCAGTCATTTTGGCATCCATTTAGCCAAGTGAGATGCAATGCATGACAATTTTAATTCTTGAGGGGAGGGTTTCAGGGCTGGTGGCAACATTTGAAAATGAAGGTATATGCCCATCAGGCTTTGTCCCAGATGTTTTTGAGAGGAGTTTTTAATTTTTGACAACATTTCCTAACAACTCAAAGCCATTATTGAGTTTAACTGAGGATTCAACACTGGACACATTCTTCTTGGAAAGTACACACCCAGCAGGCTTTGTCCCCAATGTTTTGAAGGCAGGTTTCAAACTGATACCAATATTTCCCAGTAGCCTAATGCCATTGGCGAGTTTTTCTGAGGATTTGAAACACGATTCTCCATTTATAAATTTGAAAGCCCATCAGACTTTGTTACTGAGGGTTTAGGGCTCTCAGGCCTTATATTTGAGAGCTCATTGTCTTTGACTTTAAAATAATCTTTAGATTCCTGGGAGTGTTGATTTGCAATTACTTTGGCACATAGTTCATCAAATTACCATACTATTTTGGCAGAGGTAATTATGGGGACAGGTGGTGGTATTTTTTAGAGGAGAGCAGTTACCCATTGATTATTTTACCACATGGGAAAGATTGCCCTGTGAGATTACAGTTACCGCTACTCTTTTTGGACCCTTTTTTGTAGGTAATGGGAACACAGCCCAGTTTAGGCAGAGGGAATGCTTCCTGGGCTTACATTACCCTTTTCTTTTGCCAAAGGAGGGGCACCACTACGGGGGAACTGAGTGTGGGCCATATTTTTGTGGTCCTTAAGCAACTAGAAGCCATTAAAGCAACAACATTTGGGGGGAAGAGGCATCTGGGTGGGTGGCATGGAAATCCTTGACCAACTCCAGAAAGTTGGTACAATCATGGGCACAGACTTAACTATTCTCACAGGCTGGATAGCCTTTCCATATGCTAAATACCGGAAAGATTACCTAGATTTGTGAGAAGCCAAGATGCCCTCCACTTCAGCCTTCTCCACATCCTCAATTACAATAGGCTTTGGATCCAAGGGGATTATCTCTTTAATTGGTGATAACTGAGACACATGGAAGACGTGGTTTTGCTTCCAGTGGGGTGGCAATTTTACATGAAAAGCGCTATTACCCAAATATTCTTCCACAAAGTAGGGACCTGAGAATTTACTTGAAAACTTACGCAAGGGGGCTTGCATCTGCAAATGGCACGTGTCAAGCATAACATATGTACCTACTTTAATTTTGTGGGCTGAAAGCCACTTTCAATCTGTAAACCGCTTGTAGTCATTTATAGCCTTGGTTAGATGCTCTCAAACAAAGGATTGTGTGATTCAAATATACTGGACATAACCAGCAGCAACTGGTACCTCAGGGCAAAGGCATGGGCCAACTGTAAATGAAGGGTTGCACCCCAAGGTTGCTTCATATGGAGAAAATCCAGTGGAGGCATATGTGCCATTATTATATGCAAACTGAGCAAGGAGAAGGTCATCAGCCCAGGTATCCTGAACAGCTGCAGCATAGCACCGTGGGTACTGTTTCAGGATCTTATTAATCCGTTCAGTTTGTTCATTTGACTGGGGATGATATGCAGTGGAACAACAGGATGTGATCTTCAAGATTGCCAAGAGCTCATTCCAGAATTGTGCTATGAACTGGGGCCCACATTCACTAACAATCTCCTGTGGGAGACAAAACATTAAAAGCGCATGGAGCATGAAGAGGCAAGCAGTTTCCTCAGAAGTAATAATGGAGGAGCATGGGATGAATAGGGAAATTTTTGTGAAGCGGTCAATAACCAACATTTCACTGTAAACCCATTGAAACTGAGAAGGTCAACAATAAAAATCCAAAGACATCAACGTCCATGAACCCTCATCCTGTTGTAGGGGATGAAGTAAATCATTCTTCCCAGATCAACCTGACTTGGCATGCGCACAAGTTACACAGTCTGTGATCCAAACCAGAACATCTTTTGACAAGGCTGCTCAATTATAGATACACTTGATCAAGTCAATACACTTCTTGTTTCCTGGATGTCCAACTGTGGGTAAATTGTGATGAGCCTGGATCATCTCAGCTCAAAGGAGGGGGAGAACTTCAAACCTGTGACCAAAATTAAATGAGACCCTTGGCCAGAGTATACAAGGAATGTTTTGAAGTGGGAGGGGACAACCACTCCATAAAATCCACACCTTCCACACAGGTTGTTTGTGCTGCCAAAACCCAAGAAAGTAGGGGTGCATCTGAATCTAGGTTCACTGCTGAAACCACAGGAGGTACAATGGATAAGTTTTGGTGAAGAAATAACTGTAACCATGTACACTTCATCATAGTCTGTAGGGCAATGTGCTGGATTACAACTTGGAAAATTGGGAAGGACATTTAGTGCTCCTTTTACAGATTTATATTTGAAGTTTAAGCTGCACAATCCTGGTAGGTTTGGGCCTGCCAATGTGCCAACTAATGTAACTTGCAGAAATAAAGGAGGGCTTGATGATATGTTCACACTGTTAACTTATAAATGAGTGCCCTGCAAGAGATACCACCAGTAGGTTAAGGCCAAGTCATAGCTTCCAGCTCCTTGTTGTAGATAGTCCAGGACTGTCCAGTGGGAGTAAATTTTTGGGAAAAATAGGCAACTAGGTGTTACAATCCATCAAGCTATGAAGCAAGAAAGCCCCAACTGCCACAGATGACACATCACATGCTAATCATAGAGTTTGGAGGGGTCCACATGTTTTAGGATGGATGGCAATAAAACACCTCTTTGATCAACTCAAATGCCTGTTGGCACTCATGCATCCAACAAAAGGGAACATCCTTACCCATAAGTGAATGAAGTGGGGCAGCCAACTGGGATAGGGCGGGAGATAATTTATTTAAGAATATGATAGTACCCAGGAAGCTTCTCAATTGTTTTTGGGTTTTTAAAATCGGCCATTTGCGGATGGCATCCAGCTTGTTGGGGGGGGAATGGCGTACCCATCCTTTAAGATGAGATTGCCTAAGAAAGTGACTTTCTCACAATAAAACTCACATTTGAAGTCTTGACAAACATGTCCACCTTATGTATGCCAGCCACTACTGCTTCTAAGTCCTTTTCATGTTGTTTGGGGGTAAGTGAGTATAACAAGATATTGTCAATATATGTGACCATGCAGGTGAACCGGAGATCACCCAGCACACTATCAATCATTTTTGGAATGTAGCTGGTGCATTCTTTCACACAAATGGCATTACTCAAAATTGGGAATGCTCCATTTTTGTTCAGATTGCAGTCATCTATTCCTGACCTTCTGTTACCCAAATCTGATTGAAGGCATTGAAAAAGATTGAGTTTAGAGAACACACATGACTTGGAAGTTGTTTGGCCAATTTTATGTTCCAAAAAAAGTGTGTAGGGATTGTGGACCATAATTTTGTTAAGATACCATAATCTATGCATGGACAAAGGGAACCATCAGCCTTCTTGGCAAAGATGATGGGAGAGGCAACTGTGATGTCTCTTTGAACAACCAACCCTTCTTGAGCATGTCATCCAACCATGCATCAAGGGAAACCTCCTCCTCTGCTGTGTGCAGATATAGTGAGCAGTTAATGTTCACTACCTGCACCGTTGTTCTGAAACCCAAGTCAAATTTGGTATGGGGAAGATGGTCCACTTTCTTGTAGTCAAAAATACTTTGATATTTCATCAACGCTTTTGGAAAATCCAATGGGAGGCCTGCAGGGAAAACCAGGGAAGTGATAGAATTATGACCAATAGTTTTGGTAAGAATATCCAGTAAAGGAAACTCATCCTCTATCTGACCATTGGAGAACAACAGCATATTATACTTAAGGTGAATTTTAATATGCTTCAGACGCCACCAGACTACACCCAAAATTCTTGGGAACATAAGGTTAGGCATTGATAAAAATGATTACAAAAACTAAACTGGTGAACCAAGAAAGGTAATGGGCGCCATACTTTATATGATGGCTGGGAGGCCAACAAGGCAACAATCATCTTAGGACCCACGTCCAGGTCAAGATCAAGCTGGTAGCCAACTCTAAACTTATAAACTTACCTGCTGCTCCAGTGTCAACCAAAGCCTTGAAAGACACCTGATATGCTCTGATACTATTTTTCATTAGTATTAAAAGTAGGCGTAATTTCAGTTTATTGGCATCTATGATCAAGTCCATTAATAGAGAGGAGATTGCAATTAGAATGGGGTTAAGCACAAGGTTTACAACTAGAGGAGAACTGGTGTGGCAGAGGGGTCAAACCATTTCTTCTCCATGCTGTACTATTGATGATTTATAAGTCATGATGCCAGAATACACTAACGTTGGAGCATGGGCCATGTTAACTTTTAGAACCAATATGGATACTGATTCAGAGCTGGGATTTGAGACCAAGGCCACATCAGCAGCTTTAAGCATTACAATCCATTTTGAGGGTGGTTTGAGTAAGAAGTTGGAGACATCATCTGATAGTGTCAAGAGAGTGTCTGTAACTCTCTCGTTCCCAGCAAGGTGATGTGGGATGCAAACCCACATTGGTAGGGAACTAGCCATTAAAAAAAGGGAAAGAAGACACCTCGAATGGTGCCTGTGCAAAAGGTACCCCAGGCAAGGGTGTAGAGCGCAACATATAGTACCAGGTAAGTGAGGAACATAATGGCTTGAGTGGACCCCAGAGGGGAGTCCATAATCAAGTGTAACTTGGCGTCAGGGGGCTTGGGTGCCTCAATCTGGAGGGGACCTGGGCAGCCCAAGAGAGCACCTGGGATTTTGGTAAATTGTGATAAAAGGTAGTGGCCCACATAGTTGGAGACCTCCCCAAAGAGGTCCACCACCAAGTTAGCCCAAGGAGCCATAAGCAAAACAGAAAAAACGGGTATTTTTATTTAAGAAAGTCAACCAACGAGGAATGTTGGTCACAAAAACATATTTAAAATGGGTCAGGGAAATTCAGGTTCTGTGGAAGTGTGCCCAAGCCTTGATGCTCCAATAAACAGATGCTTCCATCCGTTTTTGTAAAATACACCAAAAGTGCTTTCACTCAAGTAATTGATTGAAGCTGTTTTTACAAAAACTTAAAATTTCATAACTTGAACGGGATTTGAACCCTTGCTCTCCAATTAACTGAATTGAACCATCTTTGTTTGTAACATACATTATTTGTTTCAGTGCCTGGGCTGAGATAAGAGGCTGGGCGTTTTGCACCCCATTAGTATCAACCTGAGCATGCTTGGCTTGCACCCAGCGTTGATCTAAGGTGTGTTTCAGGTCAGGAAGAGCCTGAAGTTTCACCTTCTGAGCCTCCTGTCACCCAGCATTATCTCTAGCATCAGTTCCCACTATTATGTCATTCAACCATGGCATTACCCTCACCTCCTTCTTGGGCTCCACCCCCCCTCCAGAGCGTTTGCTAAGGAGAAGTTCTTATGTGCTGGTGGCAACTTCATAGCAGCAACAGCTGGCTTAGGCTGAGATCCTGCAGCCTCAGGGAAACAATTATGAAATGATTCAATCAGGTCTTGGGCATGTATACAATCTCAGGCTGGCACCCAACTGTTCTCTGCTGCGTCAAACCCTTTCCAGGATACCAGGTACTCAAGGCATTGCTTAACCCGATGGGAGGATACTATTTCCTCCACTTCCCATTCCGGTGCCCTATCTACAAGATAAGCCTTGGGAGTCACAGGAGGAGGGCCCTCAAACAATGTCAACTTGCTTTCATAAAAGATGAAGATCTGAAACGCGGAGGGAAGATCCAACTGGTATGAGGCATGTCCCACCTTTCTAACTACATGATAAGGACCAATCCTCTTTGGACCCAACTTTTTGCATGGCTGCTTGATAGGGATGTTGCAAGCATCAAGCATCACGAGATCCCCTTCCTTGTATGCTGGACCCACTTGGCGCTTTCCATTGGCATTCTCCTTATAAACCAGCATAGCCACCTCCAAACTTGTGGACGCCCCCTGATGAACCTTCTTGAGAGTCTTAGAAAAGTCCAGCACCGCTTCCACTTTGGAACCACAGCTGGGCTCCATGTTAAAAGCAGGGTTAAAGCCATGGTTAGTAAAAAAGGTGAACAACCAATTGATGAATGCAAAGTGTTGTTGTAGCTAAACTGGGCCATAGGAAGGTGAGGAGCCCAATCTGAATGGTCTTCGGTGGTGTAACAACGCAGAAATTGTATCAAGCACTGGTTCACTTGCTCAGTCTGCCCATCTGATTGGGGGTGATAGGCAGCTGAATGGCAGGGAAAATTCTGAAGAGTCTTACACAACTCTTCCCAAAAGATGGAGGTGAACTGGGGTCCCTGGTCACTAATGATTTCTTGAGGAACCCCATGAAGCACAAACACATGGGCGACAAAGAGCCTAGCCATTTCAGCAGCAGTTATGGTTGTTCTGCAAGGAATAAAGTGGGCGAACTTTGTAAAGTGGTCCACCATCACCATGATTGCATCATACCCATCTGAAATGGGTAACTCCACAATGAAATCCACTGATAGGGAAGTCCAGGGCCCTTCAGCCTTTTGGGCTGGTACCAGCAACCCTGCTAAAGGTTGCTGATTGGGTTTCATTTGATTGCAAATCAGGCACTCTTTACAGTACCGCCCTACCTGAACAGGCAAGCCCTTCCAATTGTATGTGCATCATATCAACTCCAAAGTCTTCGCTTTTCCAGGATGACCAACAGTGATTCCGTCATGATGGTTCTGGATGATCTCCAGGCGCAGTGGTCCATCAGGAACCCATAGGCGCCCCTGAAATCACACCATCTCATCCTTCATGTAATAACCCCTGGATAAGTCCTCCTGATTCAGGGCACTCTTAGCGAGAACAACAGCATATTTGGCTGATAATGGCTGAGAAAAAACTACCTTTCTAAACATACTATATTCTGTGCATTTTCCAGAGGCATGAGAGCTGGCGTATGTACCATGGACTTAGGAAGTTGAGGCAGAATCATACTCTGTGGAATCATCAACTGGGTGTTGTGAATCTCTACCTCCTTTAAATTGGGAGCCAAAGCAGGGTTGCAGCTCAAAGCATCCGCCAAACCATTCTCCTTGCCCTTGGTGAACTTATAGGAAAATGTTAATAGGGCAAGGGTCTCATGCCAACAGGTCTGACGTGGTGTTAGAACATGTGGAGCATGGTAGTACAACAAGGCTCAGTGGTCTGTGCGAACCTGGAAGGTTGGGAGGAGCCATGTAAGTGGTGACGCCAATAAATCAGCGCCTCCACCACTGCTAATAACTCCTTGTCATATACGGCATAGTTTAACTCATGCAGAGACATTTTCCTAGAAAAATATCCCACTGGATGCTCAGAACCATCTCCACCCACCTGTAACAGGGCAGTTGCAATGGCAAAGTTGGAAGCATCTGAGGACACAATGAACTCCTTGACAGGGTCAACATGGTGAAGGATGAATGTGGATAACAAGGTGCACTTCACCGCTTGGAAAGCATTCTTCAAACTGGGGGACCACTGAAGCACCTTGGCACCACTGGCCTTATATAAGGGAGCTGCCACTTTGGAGAGATTGGGTGTGAACTTCTTGAGGAATGTACACGCCCCCAAAAAGCTCCTCAGTTCCTTGACAGAGGTGGGGGTAGGCCACTCACAAATAGCCTTCTCCTTGTCTGGAGTTATCATATGGCCCTGGTCAAAAATGACGTTGCCCAGAAAAGTAACCTGGGACTTGAAGAATTCGCATTTACTAATCTTGAGGGTAAGGCAAGCGGCCCTCAATCTCTCCACTACTTGTCAAAGGTGTACTGCATGCAACTCCTGATTGGGGGAAAACACCAGGATGTCATCCATGTAGGCAACTGCACATACCACCAACAAGTCCCCCAACGCAGCATCAATGTGGCGTTGAAAGATGGCAGGGGCATTCTTAAGCCCAAAGGGCATAACCTGGAACTGGAAAATCCCTTTTCTGGTACGGAATGCAGTTAACCACTCCTGGCCCTTCTTTATCCAGATTTGATTGAATGCATTGAGGCAGTCCAACTTGGAGAAAACTTTTGCCTTTTCCACATAGCATGCAATCTGGGAATCTAAAGGGATGGGATGGAGGTCGGGTACAGTCACATTATTTAAATTTCCATAATTGACACATGGACATGAAGTTCCATCAGCCTTCTCCACAAAGAGAAGTGGGGAGCAAACAGGGAGGTCCGGTGAAAGATGGCACCTTTGGCCAACTGCTCCTTCACCCATACATCTAAAACCTCTTCCTCCCAAACAGTCAATGGGTATATGGGGGAAGAAATATGCACCAGATCCACAGTGAGGTTAAATTCACAATCAAACTCAGAATGTTATGGTAGCGTACTAGCTGAAGCTGCATCAAAAGAAGATGCTAACTCCTCCAAACAGGAAGGTAAGGAAAGTCCCACGGTGGGCTTCAGCAAAGGGTCAAGATATGGACTGGAAAATTGGGCCAATGGGGTAATTTGCCTTGGGCGTTATCCTCAGACAGAGGAACAATCAACTGGTGACCATTTGTCAAAGACAAGGATAAAGTGTTTTCTTTCAAATTAGTTCTGACGTCAAACTTTCACCACCACTCAACACCCAAAATGATGGGAAACAAGAGGTTTCTGATAGCTTGAAACTGGTCAGACAATAGATAAGAACCTACCTGGAAATTGACTGCCTCCCTGATGTTTAGTGTAGGGATACCTTGAGAAGCCCCACCTCTAACCATACCACCTGGTGAGTAACTTAACTCAAGGTAGTCAGCAAGGTTTTGGTCAATAAAATTATTTGAGGCACCAGTATCCACCAAAATAGTTGTGATGAACTTTTCATAAGAGGATGTAAAGGTAGCAGTCAACAAGAAGTATCCAGAATAGGATTTATTCAACGCAGAAAAAAGCTATCAACTCACCAGAAAATTCTTCCTCTGGCTTGAACAAGCCATCAGGGTATGTTTTGGAATCATAGAAGGGGAGAGATAATGGGCCACTCTTACTACTGAGGCCACATATCCCACCACACACCCTGCAGGTGCATATACATCTTTATATTTGTGATGAAGTTCCTTTTCAACTTTCTGAGAACCCCTAATCATGGTAGGGGTCAAATGAGGGTTCTCAGGAGTAATCTAATATACCAAAATAGGGTCCTCATCCAGATCATATGAGCAAATAAACGGTTTAGTTTGGGATAAATCATTCACGTTATAAAACGTGTTTTCTGGCTCTAATGAACCCACACTCATTCCAAGGGTTTGGTGTGCATTGCTATCCAGGGCCATCACCCCCAAGCCCAGAGCTGATGCCTCAGCATGCACCTCAGAAATGTGTTGAGGAGAAAAAATGATAACAGAATCCTTTTTTTTTGTTAAATTTGGGTTCAGACCCTCTGATGTTCCCAATTTCCGCTGAGAGGGGAGGAAATCAGTGGGAAGCATCTCATGATTCAAGGAAATATCACTAGTTGAGGATGAGATATTTATAGGGATGACCATGGGTGACATCATCATGCCAGAATCATCTGAAACTTTTACTTCATTCTAGGGCTAGACCCCTGTACAGTTCCAAATTTAGAAGAAGTAGAAGGATTAGAAGGATAAGATTCCCTCATTTTTCAGAGGCGCGCATGACTTTTCAGCTTCCATATTTATATGATTTGATCTGATGTTGGCCAAATTATCTGGCCCCTTCCAGGTTGGGGCGGAGAAACTACCCCAAAGGGTTTTGACAAGATGACCAAATTTGGAAGGTGGTGACTGCAAAATCAGGGACTTTCACATAGATATGTCCAAGGTCAAACGGAGAAATGATGTTTTAACCTCATCAGTTAATGGCAAAGTCTGGGCTTTTTCGCAGAATTCACTCAAGTATACTTTCATCAGCTGACCCACTTGATGCAGAGAAAAGAACTCAAAGAAGGAATGGAGGGATGCTTTATCAGGTCAATTCTGCTCCAAGATCTGTTCCAAACCCTCTATTGCTCACCACAAGAGCGGCTGTGTGTGGAGTACCGCAAAAACCCAATCATCTGCCTCAGGAGACAACTGGGACAACAGATCCACTCCTCACAAAAGCAGATGTAAACTAGACGAATTATTTTTCCCTAATGAGGGTTTTGGCTCAAGGGAAGCTAAGGCCTGATGAATTTCCAAGTAAATTTTGGGAGAAAGGTGGGGAATCATGACATTAGGATTGCAAAAAGTCCAAGACCACCAGGTACAAGCAGGAAGGGTGGGCGCTTCCTAATTGGTAGTTGCAAGAATAACGCTGAGATGCACCAATACAAAACCAAATGAGAAAACTGTGGTGAGCACCCTCGTGGCAGTGACAAATGGCCAGCGCACCCAATTTACTAATAAAGAAAGTTCCACACGGATAAACCTTTATGCACATATAATTAAAAGTTTGGTCAACTTATGTCAAGAGAGTTTCTGTAACTCTCTTGTTCCCAGCAAGGTGATGTGGGATGCAAACCCACATTGCTAGGGAACTAGCCATTAAGAAAAAGGGAAAGAAGACACCTCAAATGGTGCCTGTGCAAAAGGTACCCCAGGCAAGGGTGTAGAGCGCAACATATAGTACCAGGTAAGTGAGGAACATAACAGCTTGAGTGGACCCCAGAGGGAGTCCATAATCAAGTGTAACTTGGTGTCAGGGGCTTGGGTGCCTCAATCTGGAGGGGACCTGGGCGGCCCAAGGGAGCACCTGGGATTTTGGTAAATTGTGATAAAAGGTATTGGCCCACATAGTTGGAGACCTCCCCAAAGAGGTCCACCACCAAGTTAGCCCAAGGAACCATAAGTAAAATGGAAAAAATGGGTATTTTTATTTAAGAAAGTCAGCCAACGAGGAATGTTGGTCACAAAAACATATTTAAAATGGGTCAGGGAAATTCAGGTTCTGTGGAAGTGTGCCCAAGCCTTGACACTCCAATAAACAGATGCTTCCATCCATTTTTGTAAGATACATGAAAGTGCCTTCACTTGAGTAATCAATTGAAGCTATATTTTACCCAAACTTAAAATTTTCATAACTTGAATGGGATTAGAACCCTTGCTCTCCAATTAACCAAATTGAACTGTCTTCATTTGTAATGTACATCATTTGTTTTAGTGCCTGGGCCAAGATAAGAGGCTGGGCGTTTTGCACCCCATTAGTATTAACCTGAGCATGCTTGGCTTGCACCCAGCGTTGATCTAAGGTGTGTTTCAGGTCAGGAAGAGCCTGAAGTTTCACCTTCTGAGCCTCCTGTCACCCAGCCTTATCTCTAGCATCAGTTCCCACTATTATGTCATTCAACCATGACAGATAGAAGATAATCACTACTGCGCTCATCTAATGAAGAGGGTGAAATGGCTGACAATAATGGACAATTTGATTATGTCATGATAACAGCAAGTTATGTTTAGACTGGACTGCCAGTCTGGATGCTGAAGCACACAGATGGCAAGCCCAAATTCCAGAGGCACTGCTACTTGAACGACGTTTACTTGTCCTGAGAAAAATTTCACCAGCAAGTGCCAATAGGTCATAATTAAATATTTGAACCTGGAAACAAACCAGGAAATCATGGACTCAGGGCCCACAGGTTTAAGAGTTTGGAAAAGTTGGATTGGAATGGGTGGTTTGGATTTTATCATATTAAAAAAGGAATTTTTTGGAAACATAATTTTCTTGGATTTAAAAATGAAAAATTAACTGTTAATTTTCTCAGTGTGTTACAACTGTTTGAATAGATGATTGATTTAGGGAATATCTTAGTAAAGCTTAGGATTGGGACTTTTGAGGATTTACCTAACCTGGCAAACTTCAAGTGGAAAAAATTAATTTACTTTAAACTGACTTCAAAATTTTTGGCAGTGGGCTAAGTTGCTGTCAGTACATCCTCAGATGCTTAAATTTCAGTTTTACCACATTTTCAATGATTAGCATGATGGCATCTCACCTAATGGGTGATTGGAACCTCCCAAGGCCTTTTCACATAGGGGAAGTTCTAAGAGGTCAGAAATGGATTTGGGATACCCAACCCACCAGCATCCAGTCATTTTGGCATCCATTTAGCCAAGTGAGATGCAATGCATGACAATCTTAATTCTTGAGGGGAGGGTTCCAGGGCTGGTGAAAACATTTGAAAATGAAAGTATATGCCCATCAGGCTTTGTCCCTGATGTTTTTGAGAGGAGTTTTTAATTTTTGACAACATTTCCTAACAACTCAAAGCCATTAGTGAGTTTAACTGAGGATTCAACACTGAACACATTCTTCTTGGAAAGTACACACCCAGCAGGCTTTGTCCCCAATGTTTTGGAGGTAGGTTTCAAACTGATAACAATATTTCCCAATGGCCCAATGCCATTGGTAAGTTTGTCTGAAGATTTGAAACACGATTCTCCATTTATTAAATGTGCAAGCCCATCTGACTTTGTTACTGAGGGTTTAGGGATCTCAAGCCTTAAATTTGAGGGCTTATTGCCATCAACTTCATAATAACCTTTAGATCCCTGGGAGTGGTAATTTGTAATTATTTCAGCATATAATTCCTCAATTTGACATACTATTTTGATAGAGTTAATTATAGGGACAGGTGGTGTAGTTTTTAAGGGGAGAGCGGTTACCCATTGCTCATCTACCACATAGAAAGATTGCTCTGTGAGATGAGAGGTATCAATATATTTTTGGCTCCTTTTTTTAGGGAATGGGAACACAGCCCAGTCTGGCAGAGGGGAGGCTCTCCCAGACTTACATCATCAACCTGGGCACTTTCATTAAAATTGTCCATTTCTTACCACCAAAAAGAAGAAAAATCCCTTAAGAGGATACCCCCAATGCAGTAAGCTGGGTTGATCTACATACTGGGGGTGAAGATGACCATGGAGATTATGATTTGGCTAGTGCAGGATACCACATGTTAGGGGTACCTAGCGTGGTGGCTGTTCCTGCAAGATAGAGAGTTCAAGGCGCTAGAGTATCTACTTCAAGTGATACCTATTTAGTATTGGGAGCTTAGGTAGAGTTACCAAGGATTAATTTTGATAAATATTGTCCTAGTGATCTGAAGCTTGAGGGTGTTGGGAAATTATCTTTGTGCTTCTTTTGGGAAAGAAGTCTCTTACCAGATACTATGTCTGGTGGGGCTTATTCCAATAAATTACAATTTTATCTTAAAATTTTGAAAAAGGAAAAAAAGTTAAGTTTTTAGCTTAATAGCCACAATATAAAGGAAATTAAGGAGATGTCTCAGTAATAATCCAAGCTTAGATCTATTTTTTATACAAATTAGGGATTCTTTGGCAGGTCAACTAAATCAGTTTTTCTTCTTTGCTTGCCACATGGCTTGGTTTTGAACCCCAAGATTAGATTGCTTTTGATGAAGCAATTGTCAACTGCATAAGTTGGGGTTGGTCCCTGACTTCAAGAGTCATTAATTTTGTTGGGGGATTATCCCTGACAGAAGTTTGAGTCATATGGTCAGATCAGGACCAGTTCCCATCAGCTGATATATCTGAATTGACCATTTGGACAGGAATCCTGACAAAATCCTCCTCTAGATCTTGGCAATGGGTGAAAAATGGATGGAGAAAGTGATTATGTGCACAGTTTACAACTGTAACTTGAACAACCTCTACAATTGAGTGTTCATTGCCCCATCTATATAACTTGGTAAGGCCAACCAGTTGGTGCCCAATTTGGTTTCATGACCTCCAGGCCAGTGATGATAGAATAGGATTAGGTCAAACAGTTGGAAGGTGTGTAGTGGGTCATACTTATCATTAAATTGAGCCATTTCTCTACTGGTTTTAGAGGACAGGTTTTGAAAGACAGGGACTGAGTCTGATAATTTCATTGGCAATCCTTTATATAGTGACTTCAGGGGCTTTGGGGGAGGCTTGGTCAAGCATAGCCTGTACTTTAGAAGGTAGATGGGGATTTCAGACATAAGACACTTGGAATGGCGAAATTTTAGTTATACAATCATATCTGATCCAATAGGTCAGAATTCACTAGGAAAGTATTGGGGCCAGTGAAGGGGGTCAGTTATAACCATTTCTGGAGGGTTGCAGTTAGTGTACCATTTTCCCACTCTACCATTCCATTGGACTCAGGATGGTAAGGGTGGAGAATGCCTGTGTGGTTAAGCTCATTTGGCTAAATGTTCAACAGTGTCAAACAGAAATTTTGCCTGTTATTGGAAAGAATCATGTTAGGGCACCCATGTTGGGTGATAAACCAATTATACAAAATGTGGCAGTAGCCTTTGCCAAAACTGAGAATAGAGATACAGTTATAATCCACTTAGTTAAATGGTCCATGGCCAGTAGAAGGAACCAATGACCATTAGAGGCTTGAGGGAGAGAGCCCACAACATCAATGCTAATAGTGTGGAATGGTGCACAAGGTGAAATCACTGGAGGTTTTGATTGGGGATTAGGTTTGGCTTGGCTTTTACATACTAGGAAGGACTTTAACATATCCTGGATTAAAACTAGCATTTCTTCCCAATAACATTGAGTTTTAAGCCACTGATAGCTTTTCCAAATTCTCTGTGGCCAACTTACTAAGGTCCCTCCATTATGACATTGAATCAAGCCAAAGGTCAGACATAGGACACCCACTTTGTAAACACAAGTTTGCACAATTGAATTTTTTTACTTGAAGATTTACCTATTTTTTCACTAATTTCTTTTGAAGGGTCAGGGATTCATCCTTCCATAAATGCGGTTGGGTTATGAGGTTGTAGATTCAATCCTATTCAGGGTTTTCAAAGTTAATATGGGAAGCTGAGATAGGCAATCTACATTTTGGTGATAGGCCCTGGTTGGTGGATAATAGAAAAGTCATAGTTTTGAAGTTTTAATGACCATTGAGCTAATCTCTCATTGGGGTTCTTCATTTACTGTAGCCAACATAAGTAATCATGATTAGTAATGATGGTGAAATAGTTTCATATAAATAAGAAAAAAATTCTTAATAGCCAGTAGGACCGCCAAGCATTCATGTTCTGTAGCACAATAATTACATTTGGCTTTAGATAAGGTCTTGCTGTAGTAGGCGATGGGATAGTCCACTAGTTTTGTCATGTTGAGATAGTATAGCTCCAATGCCAATATTGCTAGCATCAGTAAAGAGGAGAAAAGGATTAATAAAATTTGGGTGAATAAGTACTGGAGAGTGTGATAGAGAAACGTGTAGCAGATCAAAAGCCTGCTGTCACTCTTCTTTCCCTTGGAGGTTATTCCTTTATTTAGTAGATACACCAAAGACTCAGAGATTCTGCAAAGTGGAGTATAAATTGGTGATATTATCCCACCATCCCTAAGAAAACTTGTACATCTCATAGTGATTTAGGTAGAGGTTATCTTAACAATGGCCAAGACCTTTTCATCCTTTAAGGATATTCTGGCTTCACTGACCTTATGACCACAAAATTCATCTCACTCTAAAATAAAGAGCACTTTAATAGTTTTAGTTTTAATGACAATTGCCATAACTGCTAAAAGACTTGCCTGAGGGGATCTAGATGTTTGGTATATAAAGCAAAATTGATAATATCGTTGAGATAAACTAGTATGAATGAGCATTTTAAATTGACTAATAGTCTATCCATGGCGCATTGGAAGGTATCAGGGGTGTTACACAGCCCTGCGGCATTTGAGTGGGCTTGAATAATACTTTACTTGTGATGAGAGCACATTTTTCTCATTATTCTGGTGACAAATCTAATTACCAGTATCCACTGGCAAGATCCATAGCTGAGAAATAGTAGGACTCCAACATCAAGCATAAGGAGTCATCTATACATGGCAATAGATAGCTATCTTTGCAAGTGATAGAGTTGAGGCAGCGATAATTTATAACAAGGTGGCCACCATCCTTCCTCCAAATTAATAAGAGAGGGGAAGCCCACGGGCTTTTAGAAGGCACTAGTAAACCAGCCTTCAACAGTTGCTGTAACTCTAAGGCTACTTGAGCCTCCTCCACTTTGTATTTATAGTATGGTCAGGATTTGATTAGAGGGTGAGCCTCCATCTCAAACTGATGAATTAACATGAACAGTTTCCTGTAGTCACTTGGTCCTGAGGAAAAATATTGTCATACTTAAGGAGGTCTTCAACATTCTTGAGTCTGTTAGAGTTGAGATTGTCCCCATATATACTTTCAACCAGAGCTATGATGGGTAGGGGATCAAATCCCAAATCCTGTAATAATCCATAACAGACAATCACATTGGCAATATTCCTAATGGGACATAGTTTTACATAAGCAATGGGGGCATGTTGAGGAACTTGAAGAGTTTCAGTTGTTAAGTTCCATAATAGAATAGATATAGTTTTCCTGTAGGCAGGATCCAAAATCCCTGGGCAAGTCAACGCTTTCTTGATGGAGGGGTTTGGGTGTCCATTAAGCTTTAAACTTTGATTAGGAGGGTGAGAATCTGAATTTCATATTCACAATAACTTTTTAGCCAGAGGGTATCATGATAGGATGAGGGGCATACAGAGGGATCCCCTCTTTGGCATCCACAGCCTCTGAGGGTAACTTAGCTTTTCCTCCTAGGACTTGGTATTCAATCTTGCAAATGGAGAATGGGTATTTGAGGAAGCAAGTCCATTTTTTCAGGGCTCCTTTATTTTTGATGGGGAGTGAATATTAACAGAATCTGATACCAAAGTAGGGATAGGTACTTTTCCTTATGGTTGATGATGCAATTGAATTCCTGCATCAATTGGACCCCAATAAGCAACTCATAAGTATCATTTTCTAATGCAACGGTGGGAGCAGTAATAAACAGTTTTTCAAATCTGAAGGGGTAAAGCAGAGTATGCTCTAATTGCCTTAGTAGACTGATTATCAGCTATCCCATATTCAGCTTCATGAATCAAGTCCAGAGCCAATTTTGTCTTTTGGATAAGTTGAAAGGAAATAACATTAACTGGAGAGTTATATCAATTATTGCCAAAACTTTAACCTTATGTATGACTACCTTGACTTGAACCACCAAAGATCTGAACTGGAAATTAACAGCTAGTGGACTGTCATTAGGAATTTTTAGCTAAGCAAGTGGAGGATTCTGATGCATCCAAGCTTAAGGCTATTCAATGCGTTTATAGTTTTATCTGCCAATGCTTGGCTTTCCATAGAAAGGTTAAATGCCAAAATTTGTTTGGGCAACTGAACAATATAAAAGTAAGAAAGGTGGAGATTTTATATTCCAAAAATAGAAAGAAGTACTTCAATTTCCATAGGGGCAGCTAACACAAACAACCTGAAGTGCTGGGGATGAAGATAAAACTAGAACAAGGGTCTTGAGGCACTTGATTTTTATCAGCATAGGGAGCCTCTTGCCCTATAATGACTGGTCTTTTTCCGTTTAGATTAGATTATAAAAAAAGTCCACAGTATGGTTAGTTCACTTGTAATTGGTGCAGTATAACTCAGGAGCAGGTGAGTTGGAGAGTAACTGCTACTACTTGTGGGCTAAGGCTTAAAATGAGGGTTTCTCAGTGAGTTTGAGTAGGTCAGCTCAAATCTCCAAAAAAAACTTCTTAGATATGAAGGATAGACATCAAGTTAAACTTAACCACTTTAAAATAAAGTAGAATGTTAGGCATAATTTTAAACACCAAAAATGAAGCAGTACTAGCATCATCAAAAGTAAGACATTATTCAGTGACCAACGTTTGAGCCTCAAGGTAAAAACGGTGAGCAAACTCAGGCATAGTTTCTCCACAATTAAGGCTTATGTTTAAGGAAAGTGTCTATAACTCTCTTGTTCCCAGTGTGGTAGTGCTTGGTGCACAGGCCAACGCCAGGAAACTAGTTGAGAGTATTAAAGTTACTAAGGCACCGCTGAGGGTGCTTTAGCTGAAATAACTTAATTTGAGGATGGTTATCATTAGAGGAAAGAATCAAACTGGAACCATGAAGTGCTTAGAGTGAAAGTCTATAGGCGACTCAGGTTGGAGGGAATTTGGGCGGCCTAACAGTGCATGGGTGGAGAGACTTACAGTGGTTAAAATTAAATAATTAACATTGCATGAGACCTCCTCAAAGAGGTCCATGCACAGGTTTGTCCAAGATAACATATATAAAAAGGTGCACTAGCAAAGGGTTTTATTAATAGGGAAGTTGACCAACGAGGAGAGATTGGTCTCAAAAAGGGATTTAAGGTAATTTGGAAAAACAATTAATTGATGGAAGTAGGTCTAAGCTGAGGTGCACCAATAGGTGCATGCTTCCATTGGGCAATAAACTGTACTTGGTAATTGACCAAACTCAAGTTATTGATTGTAGGAGAGTCTGACCTGAGCTGAAAATTTTTGAAACCCAAACGAGTTTCAAGACTATTTACCTAGAAACTTAAGTGAGCAATTTTATATAATGCAAAGCTGGTTTGTTTTAATGCACCTGCTGTTATACAGGGCTGAACTTCTCTTGCATCCCTAGGACCAACCTGGGCATACCTCACCTTTACCCAGCGCTGATCTAAGGTATGCTTGAGGTCAGAGAGGCCAGTTAACTTCACCTTCTTGGCCTCTGAAATGCAGAATTTGTCCCTGGTATTTATCCTCATAGTTATGTCATTTTCCAGCCATGACATTACCCTCTCCTCCTTTGGGGCTCCACCCCCTCCAGAGGCTTGAGCCAGTGAAAAGCTCTTGTGGGCTGGGGCCAACTTCATAGTGGCAATGGTTTGCTTTGACTGAGATCTGGCGGCCTGGGGAAAACACTTTTGGAAAACATAAGTCAGGCCTTGGGCATGTGTGCAGTCATGCGCTGATACCCAACTGTTTTCCACACATAGAATCCCTTCCAGGTTACCATGTACTCAAGTCTTCTTTTTACATGGTGGGAGACTACTATTTCCTCCACTTCCCACTCTGGTGCCCCATCCACAAGATAAGTCTTGGGAGTCTCTGGTGGGGGGCCCCCAAACAACATCAATTTGCCCTTGTGAAAAACAGAAATACTAAAATGAATAAGGGATATCTAACTGGTATGAGGCATGGCCCACCTTTCTAACAACGCAATAAAGGCCAATCCTCTTAGGTCCTAGATCTTGCATGGCTGCTTGATAGGGATGTTTTGAGCATCAAGAATCATATATCCCCTTCTTTGTACGCTGGACCCACTTGTCTCTTATCATCAGTGTTCTCCTTATATGCTTTCATTGCCGCCTCCAAACTTATAGAACCCCCTGGTGTACTTTCTTGATAATCTTAGTAAAGTCCACCACCGCTTCAACTTTAGATTCACAGCTGGGCTCCATGTTGAATGCAGGGTTAAACCCATGGTTGGAAAAAAATGAGGAACAACTTATAGACTCATGTAACGTGTTGTTATAACTAAAGTGGGCCATAGGAAGGTGAGAAACCTAACCTATATGATCTGTGGCAGTGTAACATTTTAGAAACTGTTCTAAGCACTGGTTCACTTGTTCAGTTTGTCCATCTGATTGGGGTGATAGGCAGTTGAATGGCAGGGGAAAATCTTAAGAGTCTCACACAACTCTTTCAAAAAGACTGAGGTAAACTGGGGTCCCCAATCACTACTTATTTCTTGGGGGACTCCGTGAAGTGCAAACATATGGGTGACAAAGAGCCTAGCCATCTCATCTGCGGTTATAGTAGTTCTGCAAGGAATAAAGTGGGCAAACTTCATAAAATAGTCCACCACTACTATGATGGCATCATAACCATCTAAGACAGATAATTCCACAATGAAATCTAATGATAGGGAAGTCCAAGGCCCTTCAGCTTATTAACTGGCACTAACAGCCCCACTAGTGGTTGTCAATTTGGTTTCATTTGATTGCAGATCAAGCACTCTTTAGAATATCTGCCCACCTGAGTGGGTAAGCCCTTCTAATTGTAAGTTCATAAAATTAGCTCCAAAGTCTTTGCTTTTCCAGGATGACCAACGGTGATTCTGTCATGATGGTCCTGGATGATTTCCAGGTGAAGTGGCCCAGCAGAAACCCATAGGCGCCCCTGAAACCACACCATCTCATCCTTTACATGATAACCTCTGGTTAAATCCTCCTGATTCAGTGCACTCTTAGCAAGGATCATTTTATATTCAGCTGATAACAGCTGAGAAAGGACTACCTTTCTGAACATACTGTATTCCTCCACATTTTCCATTGGGCGAGTGTGGGCCTGTTGGCTGTGGGAGAGGGAAGTTGAGACATAATCTAACCCTGTGGAATCATCAACTGGGTACTATGAACCTCTACCTCCTTTGGATTGGGAGCCAATGCAGGGTTACAGCTCAAAGCATCCGCCAACCCATTATCCTTGCCCTTAGTAAACTCATAAGAAAATGCAAATTGGGCAAGGGTCTCATGCTAATGGGTCTGCCATAGAGTTAATATATGAGGTGCACGGTAGTACATTAAGGCACAGTGATCTGCATAAATGTGGAAAGGTTGGGAAGAGCCATGAAAGTGATGGCGCCAATAAGTTAATGCCTTCACCACTTTTAAAAACTCTTTGTCATAAACGGCATAGTTTAACTCAGGTAGAAACAACTTCCTAGAAAATATCCTACCAGATATCTATAACATCTTCACCTACTTTTAGTAAGGCAGCCACTATGGTAAAGTTGGAGGCATCAGTGACACAATGAACTCCTTTTCAGGATCTACATGGCAAAAGATGGACGTGAACAACAGGGTGCACTTTACTGCTTGGAAAGCATCCTCCAAAACTGGGGACCACTGAAGCACTTTTGCACCACTTGCCTTATACAATGGCGCTGCCACCTCAGAAAGATTTGGTGTGAACTTCTTGAAAAATGTACACATCCCCAAAAAACTCTTCAATTCCTTATCTGAAGTTGGGGTAGGCCACACAAAAATCGCATTATCCTTATCTGAAGTTATCATATGTCCTTGATTAAACACAACGTTGCCCAGAAAGGTAACCTAGGACTTGAAAAATTCACACTTGCTGATCTTTAGCATAAGGCTGGTTGCCTTTAACCTCTCCACCACTTGCTGAAGGTGTACTGCATGGGACTCATGATCAGAGGAAAACACCAGAACATCATTCATGTAAGCAATTGTGCATACCCCCAGCAGGTCCCCCAAAGCTGCATCAATATGGTATTGAAAGATAGCAGGGGCATTCTTAAGCTCAAAGGACATGACCCAAAACTGGAAAATCCCTTTTCTGGTATGGAATGCGGTTATCCACTCCTGTCCATTCTTAATCCAGATCTCATTGAACAAATTTAGGCAATCCAGTTTGGAGAAGACTTTAGCCTTCTCCACATAGCGTGCAATCTGTAATCCAAAGGGATGGGATGGAAATCTGGCACAGTAACATTGTTTAGGCTTCCATAATCTATGCAAGGGCTAAAGTTCCATTGGCTTTCTACACAAAGAGAAGTAGGGAGCATACAGGGGAGGTACACTGACAAATCACGCCTTTGGCTAACTGCTCCTTTAACCCACATGTCTAATGCTACTTCCTCCCATACAGTTAAAGGACAAATTGGGGAAGATATATGCATTAAATCAACTGTGAGCTTGAACTCACAATCAAACTCTGTATAAGCAGGCAATTTGTTGGCTGAAGCTGCATCAAATGAAGATTTCAGACCACTAAACAAGAAGGTAAAGGTACCTCCAATAAGGGATTCAACAATGGAGCTAGACTGAGGGTGTGGATATTGGGCCAGTGGGGCAAATTATCCTAAAAGTTAGCATCAGACAAAGGAATAATTATTGTATGACCATTCTTTAATGGTAGAGACAGAGTATTGTCTCTCAAGTTGATCCTGACATCAAACTTTTGCCAACATTTTACCCATAATAATGGGGTATAAACGGTTTTTGATTGCTTGGAAATGGTCTGCCAAAAGATACTTGCCCACTTGATAATTCACTAACCCTAGTATCTTCAGGGTGAGAATAATTGAGAAGCCCCTCCTCTAATCATCCCATCTGAAAATAACTAAGCTCTAGGTAGTCAGCTAGGTCTTGGTCAATAAAATTCTCAGAGGCTCCAATATCCACCAAGATAGTAGTGCTAATTTTACTTGAAGGGGATGAAAGGGTAGCAGTTAACAAAATATATCTTAAATGATCTTTATTCATAGCAGACAACGCTAACGCTTGTCTACCAAACTCTTCTTCAGGTTTTAATTTAACCTCAGGATAAATTTCTGCATCAAAAAATGGAGAGGAATACAGGGCCACTCTTACTACTGAAGCCACATATCCCACCATATCTTCAGCAACTGCATAAACACATTTATATTGTAATTGTAACTCTTTCTATACCTCCTGGGTGCTGTAAATCATTGTGGTGGTCAAGCGTGGGCTCTCTGTGGTAATTTGATACACAGGAATGGGTTCCATATCTGAGCTATAAGAGAGTAAATATAGTTCTGCTGTATATATGGCATTGCCATTATAAAATACATTTTTAGTTGTAAACGACCCTATTCCCATTTCAGCAATGGGTTGTATGACGTTATCCAAGGCCATCACCCCCAGACCACCGTGGATGATACTGCCTGCATTGTCCAAACACAGTGCTGAGGAAAACAGTTTGCTTAAAATGATTTTATTAATTTTGGTGGAAAGTCAGGGAATCTTGACTCTCAGACCATGAAGCATCTATGTCCACCATGTACATGCAAGAAGGGTGTCTACTTTCCAGTCAGAGGTAGCAAAAATAATGATGAGATACTCCAACCTTCAGAAAAAAGAGTAAATAGTGTTGAGCCCTACCGCAGCCATTACCACCAGCTGGCGCACACCATTTGTCCTTTGTGAAAGTCCCACATGAAAAAAGTTCATGCACATAAAGTAAAGTGGTTGGTCAATTAATGTATAGAGTGTTTATAACTCTTTTGTTCTCAGTGTGGTAGTGATGGTGTACAGGGCCAACGCCAGGAAGCTAGTCACAAGTATTAAAGCTACTAAGGCCCTAGTGAGGGTGCTTGAGCTGAAAAAACATAATTTGAGGATGGTTATCATTATAGGAAAGACCAAATTTAACTACGCAGTGCTTAGAGTGAAAGTGTATATGACCCAGGTCAGAGGGAACTTGGGCAGCCTAACAGTGCATGGGTGGAGAGACTTACAGTGATTGAAATTAAATGATTAACATTGCATGAGACCTCCTAAAAGAGGTCCACGCACAGGTTTGTTCAAGATAACATATATAAAAAGGTGCACTAGCAAAGGGTTTTATTAATAGGGAAGTTGATCAACGAGGAGAGATTGGTCTCAAAAAAGGGATCTAAGGTAATTTGAAAAACAATTAATCAAAGAAAGTGGATTTAAGCTGAGGTGCACCAATAGGCGCATGCTCTCCATTGGGAAATAAACTGTACTTGGTAATTAAATGAAATTGGGTTATTGATTGTAGGAGAGTCTGACCTGAGCTGGAAATCCTGAAAACTGAACAGGTTTCAAGACCCCGTTCATCTAGAAACTAAAGTGAACTGTTTTTATTTAATGCAAAGCTGGTTTGTTTTAATGCACCTGCTGTTATACAGGGCTGAACTTCTCTTGCATCCCTAGGACCAACCTGGGCATACCTCACCTTCACCCAGCGCTAATCCAAGGTATGCTTGAGGTCATGGAGGCCAGCCAACTTCACCTTCTTGGACTCCTGACATGCAGCTTTGTCCCTGGTATTTGCCCCCATGATTAAGTCATTTTCCAGCCATGACATTATCCCCATAAAAGTTTGCTTTTGGTTGGATAGTTAAGTTGCTCCCAAATTCCCAAACCAAGGCAGTCTTGGTGTCATCCCAAGTCCGCCAATACATTAGGTGAGATACCATAATGTCTTGAGCCACATGACTAAGACAGTTAGTTAGGTGCTTGAGCCAGTGGGTATCAGTGGCTTCTTCCATAGCACTTATGTAGCAAAATAGAAAAGAGAAGATACTCCCTTCACCTGGGATGTCCTTCTCCATGATGATGGTTTGAACGTGCCATTGGGAGCTTAATGGTCAAACGCTGTGGATTGACCTCAGGGGACATTTTCACCCAAAGAGTAACTGATGTCACTCAAAGATTCATATGGATGGAGGGCGTCCACTTTTTAATTTGTAAGGCAGTAATATTCTCAATGATTGAATCTACCTGATCATGAGCGGTGAAAAGGGCTGATTTTGTGGTGATGAGAGGGGTTAACTGAAAAGATTCACTTTTAAGCTTAGTAGTTGAATCTTGAAGCTCAAGCTGGTGTTGCTCAAGGGCGAGAATTCTTTGCTCCATTTCATGCATCATAACGGATAATTTGGTTAAAAATTTATAACATCTCTGAGCAAATTAGGAACTGACTCTGACTCATTCTTGTATATTGTTTCTTTTATTTCTTTTGTTTTTATTTTTATAGATTTTGCTGCAAACTTGGGGTAGACCTGAAAGGGAGCACCAGTTTTGTTGGTATCACAGGTGAGTTACCATATATCCCTTTTGATAGATATTGGTCAAGCAACCTGAAGCTTGAGGGTGTTGCTTAATTTTCTTTGTAATTCTTTTAGCAAGAAGTCTCTTACCAGATACTATGTCTGGTGAGGTTTAATCAAATAAATTACAATTTTATCTTAAAATTGTGAAAAAGGGAAAAAAAGATAAGTTTTTAGCTTTATAGCCACAATATAAAGGAAATTAAGGAGATGTCTCAGTAATAATCCAAGCTTAGATCTATTTTTTATACAAATCAGGGATTCTGTGGCAGGTCAAATATCTCAGTGAATCTTCTTTGCTTGCTGCATGGCTTAGGTTTAAACCTCAAGATTAGATTGCTTTTGATGAAGCAATTGTCAACTGCATAAGTTGGGGTTGGTCCCTGACTTCAAGAGTCATTAATTTTGTTAGGATTATCTTGAAGGAAGTTTGAGCCATATGGTCAGTTCAGAATCAATTCCCATCAGCTGACATATCTGAATTGACCATTTGGGAAGTAATACTGACATTTTGTGCAAGCAAATCATCCTAACCAGGTCATAAATTCAGTTAAAGAAGGAGAGTAGATATTATGGCTACCTTAAAGAACTTGTTAGTGAATGACAAAGATACTGTCAAGGCTAAAATTAGCGCTGATGCTCTGAGACAGTTTGAGGAATCTAATACTGACGTACTGACTACTGAAAACCCTTTCAGAAAGAGTGTAATAAAAGTGAACGTAATTATTCAGAAGGTGCGCATTTTAGCAGTACTGAAAACTGAGGTTCCAGTTTACATCATCTATTAAAACTCATGAAAACTGATGTTTATGCCTGACATTAACTACAATATGAATTACCACACTGCAGGACCTGACATTACCCTCATGCTTTGGGTGTATGATCCTGATGGCACTAGCAGTGGTTTTAGACAACAATTACTATGTTTTCTTATTTTGAGTTACAGTTTTATTACTCTTTGGGGTAAAGATCAATTTAACACTAGCACAATGAGCATGTTGAGCTATAAACTACCATTAGTATCTAAGAACAAGGTCTTCAAACTGAAGAAACAATTTATATTCTTGGTTGAAACAGACCAATCTATCTACCCCATTCATTACACCTTGACTGAGAAAGGTGCAAAGCAGCTACCATTTACCATTAGCATGGAGGAAGGACTCCCGCTGAGCGCTAGTAAAACCATATATATTTGACCAGGGAATCAATGCAGGATGAACCAGTTGATTAGCTTAGAAGATTCCGCCTGATACCATAATGGAATTACGCAGCAGTGACAGAATCTGCCAGAAAGAACCCAGAGTACTAACAAATTATATGTCACCATTTACTCTAAAGAGTTGGACATGGTATCAGGAAACATAACTACCCAACAAATCAAAGTTGAGAAAGGACAAGTTGTAGCACTGGCCTGACTGACCAGTTGCCAAGAGATTAAATCTTCTCAAACAGTTGGAGGTTTTGATGAGCTCAGATTTAAGGATATGTTCCCTAAGCAGCAGAAGGAGCTTGATGAACTTGTGGATGAGTTTAGCGACATCCTCAGTACCAGCTCTAATGATCATGGCCTATACAAGGGCAAGGTCCACAAAATGGATACCAGTAATACTATACCCTTTAATTCAAACCCTAACATCATTTAAAAGTAGAGTATAAGTCTAAAGAAAAGCTCCTCTTCTTGAACCAGGTGGCGTCCCCTTTCCCATCCAAAAGGGGTGAGAAGGCCAGCTGCCTCTCTTATCACCCAGGGAGACCTTGCCCATGTGGTGGAAAAGCTGTGGGTAACAGCTTACCCTTTGTGGATCCCACCACCTATCCTAATATAACTTCAGCCAAATTGGTACTGCAGATCAAGGGAATTTGTGTCAAGCTTGGAGAGTCAGAATCCCCATGGGGTGAATGATTTGAGTAAAATCAAGAGCAACGTACCTTTGGAAGCACAGCCTGAGAGCCCCATACCATTGGCAACAAAGCCCAACAGGTGTAAACTTTTGCCAAATCAAGCGTCTAGTGCCAAATCTTCAGCAAATCTTTCTGATGGCATCAAACTATTGGGAAATGTTATCACCAGTTCAATACCTTTTCTGAAAGTATCAAAATCTTTATCTGACATATCTCACTTGGCCAAAATAGATTCCAGAGCGACCAGGTGTGGGCAGGTTGGGCAACCTGAACTCATTTCTGACTCCTTAGGACCACCCCTACATGGTGCGGCCTTGGGAGATTCCACTGGTCTTTGGGAGAGATGCTGTCACTCTATTATTGGAACCATGGAAAATCCACATCTCAGGCATCCATGAACAATCTGACAATGACTCAGCCTGCTATAATACTTTCAGGGGTCAGTTCCAAATAAGTTTGTTTTTTTTCCTTACACTCAAAGTTTGCCAGGTTAGATCAAATATCAGAGGCCCCAATCCTGCGCTTTTCTAGGCTATTTCCCAATCAATAGTCTATTTAAGCAGTCATAACATAATGAAGAAATTGATGGTTGATTCTCTTGTTTTGAATCCATTAAAAATCTATCCATGCTTATTTACTTAAATTAAGTCTGAATTTTCCTTTGCTGAACCCCTGTGACATATGCAATCAAGAACATGAGCCTTGTATTATCTGGGTTGTCCCAGTCATGTTATTAGCTTTGGACCCACTGTAGTCAATTGAGCCTATTATGTCAAAGACATCTTAAAATTTTACCCAACCTTGCAATTCCCTACACCCAGGCCCATTGGCCCTGAGGCTGCAACAGCCTGATTTCTCGCTGGGTTGTCTTTTACATTTGTGGCCCATTAGCACTCCATAGTTACTCCTGTCCCAGCACATTTAAGTGTCATTTGAGCGGCAATGCCCCTGGCATTCTGGCTTGACTTTTGGGTGATTTTGCATCCCTACTGCCAGGCCAGTCTAAACTTTATCTGCAATCGCCCTGACATTTAGGATGAAGATATTGTGTAAGAGCTTGTTGGATATCTGGATATCAGACATGATGGGAAAAATATTGACTTTTTGACCCCCTCACTGAATTGACATCTAGACTCAAGAAGGGGGTTAAATCCATTATCTCAATTAATTACCTAGAGAAATTGATAGTCAGCACAGCTTCAGTCAACGCTAGTAAAACTTTGACAAACCAATTTGAGCCAAAAATATCTTAAGATAAATTCCTGACTCATTGATCTGATGGATCAACTGAAGTTCAGGTGACAACTACTTGTAGTAACACTCAAAGCCATAAATTAAGATAAACCAAAAAGGGTAGGAATCAATAAGCTGCCAAATGATCAACCTAAGTGAAACACAGTCTCATCTGACTTGAGTTTCAACTCAACATTTTTGCCTTATCAAAATTATGGTACAAAGGCATTATACCATCTAGAATGTATCATCTGTCTAAGAGCCTCCATTCTGGATTTCTACCTCTATTATCTTTATTAATTCTCTTCCTTTTGGGGTTTATATTGTTAATTGCGGCTTATAAAACCCCTGATTTGTACTTTAATAAAGTTATGTCATTAATTCTTTATCTCACTTTGGTACATGACTTCAACAAGTCTATTTGCCATGCTTACCATAGGACGTATACTCTAGCTGACAAGACATAAGCAGTGACTTGGCATTCTTATAAATAAAAGATATATTTGTTATGGGGTTTAGTCAACCTCAAGTATTGACTGTCAGGTTTCTTAGGCATAGAACCATCAAGCTCAAAAATGGAAGCCCTACAGGCTGGTGCTCACTACAGGGGCTCAGCTGTAATTAAAAATTTTGCACCTAATTGATCACACCATATAAGATAATCCAATTGATAGTGTCACCCACTGAGTGCACAATGGAAATGGTGAAGATGATGATTGAATGAGAAGTCCACCCCTCATCACATTTGAAGAAGTTCAAGAAAATCTTATGGTGATTTCTGAATCTTATCATCTTACTTGGATCTCTGATGAAGGAGTTAAAGCATTATTTTGTGGAATCATTAACCCAGGAAAAAGAGGCAACTGTAATAGGGCATCCACCATGATCAGATCTCTCATAAGCCTGTATGAAACTAGCGCTCTCCCAGAGGTTATGGATCAAGTGCAAATCTATCTTGTTACATCATGCAATTTGTACAGCCTGCGCTCTATCATATCATGCACTTACTAGGAGTCCATAATGAGGAACTCCACAATCATATCAATACCCAAGGGGCCCTATGGATGGCTTATGAGCAGATATATAATTTAGCATCTTAAAGTATAGAAGACGTCCAACATTTAATTAAAGCAAACCGTTCCTACATCATTCAGCTCCATAATCAAATAGGGACGATTTTATGGTGTTATCAAGTATGTGGAGGTAGTTGTGAAGCTTCTTCAAGCCATAATGGAGTCAAATGAAAATACCAAGTGATTACTTGACGCTTTTGCTAATAAGAGCTCCATAGATAGTTTATGAAACTTATGGTGAAATGGCAGCTCAAGATAAACTAGCCATTATCAGGAGGAAGAGCAAATCTTCATCCTTAAGGCACAGCTAGAGCAAGCCTTACAACAAATTGATGAGCTGGAGGCCCATTAAACCTCTGACCCTTCATAAATGCCACAAAATATCACTCCTTGAGTATCTCAGCTCAAACAAGAGCTAGCAAACTGTGAAGCTCAGGCATCTACTCTGTCCATTACTGAGTGACTCAACAAGTTAGAGATGACTTAAGAGGCAAATCCCCCAGCTGGGAGGATATTAACCAAATCTATCATCACCTCAATAAAGCAGAGCAACCTTGGATTAATCTTTCAGAAGAGTTAAAAATTAAGAATGACAAGCCTCTTCAAAGCACCAAATGCAAGAGATGAAGGAGGACTTGAATCAGCGCATTGGAGTTTTAGAGGATGAGAACAAGCTTCTGAAAACATACCACTCATCCGCTCATCAACAAATTCATGATCTGGACATCCACATTAAGAACTTGTAGAATGATAAAGTTAATTTTGAAAAAGAAATCAATCTACTGGATGTTACGCCAAGACTTACTCTGGAGGAAATGGAGCAACATATCAATCCTATACATGGCCAAATACAATGACTGGAATGCCAAGTTGAACAGAACAATGTAAGAATTGAGATTACTGAATCTAAAGATCCCAGAGTACATGTTGTTGCTGGATTGGAAACCACTACCTTTAAGCCTACATTTAAGGATAAGTTTACACCTGGCGAAGGGAGTATCACAACTTTCCTCTACATATATGAAGCTGCAATGGAAAGTGCAACTGATTGTCAAAAGGTTAAGCATATTTTATCTTGTTTATGCTGTATGGCTCAAGAGGTTATGGTGCCTCATATGGATGACTTGCATACCTGGATAGAAGTGAAGGGAGCGCTCATCAAGGAATTTGGGCCAAAGCAGAGCCTGAGTATGAAGAAACAAGCCTTTATGAGGATTGCATTGCGCCAAAATGAAACCCTTGCTGAAATTTGCTGACCGCTTTTATATAGAAGCCCAAAAACCATTGTTAACCTCAAAGATGCTGACTCTGGATAATGCCATAGCTGCCGTTGTTGCTGGTTTACATAGTATCCCTGGCATAGCCATTCACATCACATCTGTCAAATGAAGCTTCAATTCTGTGTTGGACATTAAGGAAGCTTTAATTGATGTAGTTGACATACACAAGCCAGAGCCCTCATGAAAGGCCTCCACAAAGCCTAGAGTTTATACTGTGGAGGAAGCAAAGCCTAAGAAGGAGGAAAAGCCAAGATGCAACTAATGCAAGAAGAACAACCATACCAAGGATATGTGTTTCAAGCAAAACTCTGCTCTTGCAGAGCAGGGAAAAGGAAGGTTGGCTTAGGGTCAGATATCTCTAAATCTGATCAACCCAAAGTATCTGAAAGTTAAGATTGCCAATCACTCACCTTGCTTGCATTGAAAATGAAACTAGTGATGACTCTGAAGGGGGTCATGAGGATACAGCTTATTACATTTTAGGTTCACCTGCTGAGCTTGCCATTCTGGACTACTTGAATGCTGAAATTATTGATGACACTCAAGTTCCTTAAGGCACCTACCTCAGTCAGATTATAGGGTGCCCTCAAATAATTGATACAGCCAGCAATGCTGATTGGTACCTTTCCCTGTTGGTCTGACCCATCTCAAGTGTCCACAGTCTGATGGAAATCAAGAAGAAGTATCCCAAGACTGCCCAAAAGCTCAATGCAACATTCTGCCTCAAAGTGGTGTTAGCCCTTCTATTGAAGTTTGGAGGAACCATCACATAAAGTAAAAGTGGTAATTCAAAAGATCCAATCTATAGCTATCTTGGATACAGGATCACCTATAACGTTGTGTCAACCTACCTCATCAAAAAATCAAGCTTGCTCCAGACTTTGAATACACTCAAGAGTACAGTACCGCTGGTCTGAAAAACACCAAGGTGATAGGTGCATACTCAACTCTACCAATCTGAGTTAGAAAATTATATTTTCAGCTATCACCATTGCCCTTGACAACAGTCAATATGATATTCTCATAGAGATACAACTTTATGATTGAATATGAAGGAGTTATCAATATAAAAGAAGGATACTTATCACTCCTCAACTATAAAGTTTCCCTTGTCTTGGATAATAAAGATTCCAGCAAGAAGGATTACTCTTGTCTGGTTGAGTACCCTGCTTCCACTTTACCTTTGCAATATTCTAACTCTGTAAGAAACATGAAAAAGCTACCCAATTCAATAGATGCAGCAGATGGCATTCCATTTTATGCCACCAAGGGGTAAAATTAAAACAGGAAAACAAAGAGTGGTATTTACCAACATAACCCTGCATTACCCCCAAACTGCTTTTTACATATCACTAGTGTCAATAGAGTAAGTAGGTTTGAACCAAGAGCTTTTCCAGGGATTTATGATTCAGCTTAACAGCGGCCTATTGAGCTATTACTTGGAAACTTAACCAACAATGATATCCTAGTTAAAGAGCATCATGAAATAGGGAAAGGTCAATTAATTCCCATTAAAAAATTGACAAGATACATTTTATTGGTGCTCACCTTGTTTTAGCCTACCTGCCGAAAATGTAATTTTTGCTATTCCTCAAGTCCAAACTTCCAATAAGTTAAATCAGGAAGAACTTGAGAAAGTGCATCAACTATTTGAAGAATTATCAGGATGTGTTCTCTACATCAGATGTTAACTATGGTCACATGAAAAATTGGACACATAATATTAACTTAGGAGATTCAACCCCTATCAGATCAAAGCCATATAGAAAGTTGAAAGTAGAGGAGCAATACATGAAGACTGAGCTCAAGCAATTATTAGATGCTGGCTTACTTGTGCCCTCCCAGAGTCCATGGTCATCTCTATTATTACTCATAAAGAAGAAAAATGGTGGTCACAGAATAGTGATGGAAAACTAGATGCTAAACATCCTCACTAAGAAGGACAACTTTCCAATTTTCAAGGATTGATGTTGCCCTAGCCTGACTCTCTGGCTCAAATTTCTTCTCTATAATGGACCTTGCAAGTGGTTATTAGCAATTGGATTTATCCCTGGAAACTAAGAGAAATGTGCATTAATATGCACTGAGGGGTTATTCCAACCCACTCAGCTCCCACAGGGATTATGCAACGCTCCCACCTCATTTTAACGGGCAATGGATCAAATCATGCAAGATCTTAAACTCAGATGTGTGATTGTTTACCTAGATGACATAACAGTGTTTTCCAAAACCTTCACTAAAAATCTAGACCACCTCAAGTCAGTGTTTCAATGACTGAGAGAGAATCATATCAAACTAAAACCTGTGAAGTGTAACTTTTTTCATCAGGATTTATGTTTCTAGGATATGCCATATCACGGGAAGGAATTCACCTTTGTATGATAATGTTGAAGCTATATCCAAGATGCCTGAGCTGAAGAGCCTTTGAGACATACAGGTATTCTTGGGAATGATGGGATATTACCATCAATTTATCTCTAACTTCGCTCAACTCACTGAACCTCTTGTCCAATTGCTTTCCAAAAATGCTCCTTTTGTATGGGGGTAGAGCAACGCACTGCATTTGAGTCAATGGAAAGTTTGTTGAAAAGTCAACCAATTTACAACATAAAGATTATGGAAAGCCATTCATCCTGTTCACTGATGCCTCTGACTTAGCCATAGGTGCCATTCTTTCTCAACTAGATGAAAATGGCATTGACCACCTGGTGTCATATTATAGCAGAACACTTTCCAAAGCCAAGCAAAATCATAGCCTCACAGAGAAAAAGTTCTTAGCTGTTCTCCTGGTGTTGAAACATTTCTGGACCTTTTTATATGGTACAAACTTTACAGTTGTGACAGACCATGCATCCCTAAAGTGGCTGCAAAATATGAAAGATTTGACATGAAGACTAGCCAGATGGGCTCTCAAGCTTCAGCACTATGACATGAATATTTTCCAATGAGCTGGAACAAAACACATGAACGTAGATGAACTAACTTGACTGCCCCTACTATACCTAGACAATAGAAAAGATGAACGTTTACATGACCTACTCATGAAGCCAGACTCTTGGGATGATGAAGAAATACCAGTTCAGAAGATTCTTAGATGACATGCTCAAAATATGATGGTTTCCAATGGATTACTTTACAAGAAGATTGGAATTGACTGGCTACATTACTTGTGACCTTCTGAATGGGTACCAGTTATAATGGAAGCCCACAATACTTTGGGCCATGGAGGAGCCAGAAAACTTACAAATGGATCAAGGATCACTACTATTGGGAAGGAATACTGGACTCTGTAGTGAAAGTCTTAGATGCTTGCATCACTTATAAAAAACAGAAGCCACTTAAGGACAAGTACAAGTATCACCTATGACCCCTAAGCAGACGTTTCATACTTAAGTTTAGATGTTGTATATCCACTACCTGATTCCACAGGAGGAAATTAATATATTCTAGTAGGGAGTGAACATTTCATGAAACGGATTAAAGAAATCACCATTCCTGCACAAAGTGCTAAAGCTACTTCTACCTTTTTATATCAAAACATATTTACTAGGCATGGCTGCCCACAGGTTCTACTAAGCAATAGTGGGAAGAATTTTACATCAAGAGTTTGTAAGATTCTTTGCTATGAGCATGGAAACTCAACAATTATTCTCAGCACCTTACAAACTATCAACTAATAGTAATGTAGAAAGAGCAAATGGGACATTGGTCTCAATACTATGCAAGATGGCCACTACTGATCCACTACACTGAGATCAATACCTCCTGTCAAAATTGCAGATGACCACATAGTCCAACCCTTTGACTAAATATGAGATTTGACATATATTGTAATTGTAGAGGGTCAGCAATAGTGGCCAACTGATGAGAATATTGTTGGGCAGAATACACAATGATATTAGAAGTCGCTGACTATGAAATTTTGTTGGGCATCATCCCCAATGATAATTGAGGCTGCTGACAGATGATAATTTTGTCAGGAATCATCCCCCAATGATAATTGAGGCTGCTGACAGATGACAATTTTGTCAGAAATCATCCCAATGACATTTGAGGCTGCCAATAAATGATAATTTCATTGGGCATCATCCCCAATGAAATTAAGCAACAATTGATATTGAAAAATCCCTGATAGTTGAATTATAGGGAATTATTCAGAGTGGAACGGATTGGAGTCATTGGAAACTACCAAAACGTTTGAACGCTGGAGGAAGAGTGGAATTGTCATTGGCTAGAACAATTGGTTTCATGTACCTGTTACCAATTGTTTGGTCCACCAAACGCCCAAGGATTACGCTGCCTAGAAAACCCAAGGCAACAAACCCAACAAGATTCAGTGCCTAAACACTAAGGGTCAATTCCAGTATAGGAGCACAAATATTCTCATCAGACAGCTGAAAAGTTGTGTGCCAATTATAACTATAAAAAACCCCAAATAATTCCCTAATAAAATTAGATTAAAACTGATATTAGCTTATTTGTTAAAAAATTGGTTGTTTTGAACATTACTCTTAAGAGAAGAGTGTAAGGATAAGATATCCTTAGGATTAGCAATATCAAAATGTCCGCCTGGCTCTGCAAAAAGGGAATAGGGAAAGCGTTCCTTACCAGAATATCTTCAAGAAGAAGCACCAGTTTAGCGTTGGACTCTACTCTCAACGTGGTTTTTGGGCAACCAACCATAATAATAGTCTTCATACTATTATTGCCCCAATCTATCAATCTCTTTCAAATAATCAATGCCAGGATACACAAATCTGTGCAGTTAAAATCCAGGGCTAAAAGCAAGCTACTAAGCCTAAGATTTTAACATTGGTGCTCACTACAGGGGTAGTTGAGTTGTCAAAAGCCAATTTAAAATAATGATGTCTTTTAAGGAAGAGCTTTGAAAGCTCTGGGCAGAACTACAGGCCATCAATGAGAATGTGCTCAGCTTGGCTTCTCAGGCCAATGTTAGTACATTGGAGGAGCATATGATCAAGGTGGAGGAAAGTCTCAAACAACTAGAATTTGGTAATAACAATTTATGTGGAAAAGTTGCCTCTTTAAAGCGGAAAGAGGGTGAACTTGTCAAGGAAATTATATTTCAGAAAACTGAATGGGAAGCAGATTGAGAACGCATCTGATGGTTTCATTAAGAGATGGAAAAAATGACCAAGCATATAGAGAAGTTGGAGAAACACTGATGTGAATGTGAACAATTTGAGGCAAATGATGCCAAAGCAAAGGCATGTGAAATGCCAAGCAATAAGACCTCTCCACCCTAAAACATGCCTAAACCATTTGCTGGTATGTCAGAAATGACTCTCAAAGTCACTCCTATAGCTTCTCAAGTGACCAGGTCAGGATCTCCTATTAGTGAAACAACTAAGGAATTTTAATATATATGCTGAAATTGCCCACCTTTCACTGGGATAACGCCCTGGCGTTCTTCCACTTATTTGAGATGACCATGTTTGACTATGCGGACTGACAAAAAGCAGTAACTGTAATGAACTGCCTTAGCACAGACTGCCAAAATCAGGCGCTTCTTCACCTCAATAGAGACAATTGGTCATATGTGGAAGCCAAAGCCATCATTATGTTGGAGTTTGGGAGCCCTATTTGGATGGTGAATTGAAAACAAGAGTTCATGGGTATTCAATTCCTCAAAGATGAGACTCTGGCTAATTTTGCCAACAGTTTTTACCAAGAAGCTCAGATCTTGGCAGGGGAAAAAGTGCTAGATGATTTTTGATGCACACATAGCCATGCAGGCAGCACTTTGGCCCTACCGCAAATTGCATCAGATTATGGCATCAGCACTAATAACTAAAATAATGACCTCACAGATGGTGGACCATCTGAAGATGTTGGGAGCAACTTTTGATGCAACCAATCAATATCATAACGAAAAGCTACCTGAGGACAATCACACTTTGGTGGAATTAGAAGATGATATTTTAGAAAACATTTTAAAAGTTGTTATTCAGCTGAATCAAGTTATGAAAGGGAAATAACCTGATTGATCCAAGTGGAAGAATAAAACAACTAGCCACTATTGGAAAGATGGAATGATGGGACAATTTGCTACCAAAAATTGGCAGAAGAAATCACAACAATTTGTAAATGTTGTGATTCCTCAAGAGGAGGATGAAATTGCCCAAAATTTGGGAAAAGGCTTTGCAGTCTAGATGCAGAACTATCTAGCATTGCAAGAGAAACAGTTCCACCAGATATCTATATTGAATAAAGCCATCAGCAGGACCAGCTTGGGTTGCAACTGGGTCTGCCATGAGAAGCCCTGAGGCATTAGATGAGATTAGAAATGTGAGGCAATTTATCTAGAGAATAGTGGATGAAGTTGGTTGAACTTAAACTAGTTTTTTTATGAGCAAAACGCAAGAAATGCCAAAATAGCATCTGATCCAGATGACTTTTGTAAAAAAACGTTACCAAATTAATCTGTGTGAGTAGTGGATCATCTACAAATCTATCAGCAGATTTGATCATATGTCAAATTGGCAATTAAAGCCAAGAAATAGGATCCAATCTAGACAAAATTTGAAAAGAGAAAAATGTATCCATTGACAAGAAATAAGATCAGATCCTGACAAATTTGGATTAAGAAAACGCTGTTCAATTTTTATAAGTGGAAAGCCACATTACCACCAATATTGTATTCATCAGTAGAGCCAGCTTTGGGGATGAGTGCCAAACAATATTTATCTAACTGGCCAATATCCTGATTGAATTACAATCTCAGGCATTTGAAATGACAATGAAAAATTAAAAAAAGGAAAAATGAGTTGGACACCTATGGATGGGGCCATTCAAAGTTTTAAGTCAGCAAATGATGCCTATGCAATTGTATATTGAAGATGGTCAAATAGGCAATAGGTCCACAAAAAATACTTAAAGTATTGAGCTTAAGAAAAAAATATATATAGATATAAAAAAAGGAAAAGATAAAAATAATAAAAAGATGCATAAAAAATAAAAATGTAAAAAATATTAAAAAACAATTTTAATTTGAGCAGTAATGCATCTAGTAAAGTTTCCACCTACCAAGTGTTCAAAGGGATAAATTAATAGGCATGAGTCCTGAGCATTGGCAGGATCAGAAAGGGCTGAAACTAGGTCTGCTGGAATAGTCCCTGTCAACAAGATGTTGAGACCTGTCCTGGGGTTGGTACAGGTGGCAAGAGTGCCAACAACCCATCCTGGGGTTTGTACAGGTGGACCAGTTGATCTCTTGCAACTGATGCAAAGATGGGACTGGCATGGCATGATGTTGTGGGAACTGCACTTGAGAAGAGGTGGCAACAGGTAGAAATCAAGGATATGAAGTCATTGAACTGAGCATAGCATATGGGCGTTGAGTGTGGACAGAGCTGCACTACGCTGAGGACATAGAAATATGACAAACCAAATATGAGCTCCAGCTGAGATGGATTCTATTCCCAAGGGTTCTATCTTTTTTTAGTACTAGATGGTCCCAACTTGACCCAAGGGTTCTATCTTCTGTTGGATATCTGGTCACAAAGGGGGATGTGTCAGAATTGCAGATGACCACATAATTCAACCCTCTGACCAAATATGTGATTTAACAATTATGTTATAATCATAGAGGGTCACCAATAGTGGCCAACTGATGAGAATATTGTCAGGTGGAATCCCTTATGATATTAGAAGTCACTGACTATGAATTATTGTCGGGCATCATCTCCAATGATAATTAAGGCTGCCAACAGATGATAGTTTCATTGAAAATCATCCCAATGATAGTTGAGGCCACTGACAGATGACAATTTTGTTGGGAATCATCCCCAATGATATTTGAGGCTGCCAATAAATGATAATTTCATTGGGCATCATCCCCAATGAAATTAAGCAACAATTGATATTGAAAAATCCCTGATAGTTGAATTATAGGGAATTATTCAGAGTGGAACGGATTGGAGTCATTGGAAACTACCAAAACGTTTGAACGCTGGAGGAAGAGTGGAATTGTCATTGGCTAGAACAATTGGTTTCATGTACCTGTTACCAATTGTTTGGTCCACCAAACGCCCAAGGATTACGCTGCCTAGAAAACCCAAGGCAACAGTACCCAACAAGATTCAGTGCCTAAACACTAAGGGTCAAAACCAGTATAGGAGCACAAATATTCTCATCAGACAGCTGAAAAGTTGTGTGCCAATTATAACTATAAAAAACCCCAAATAATTCCCTAATAAAATTAATTGAAAACTGATATTAGCTTATTTGTTAAAACATTAGTTGTTTTGAACATTACTCTTAAGAGAAGAGCTTAAGACCATCTAGTACTAAAAAAAAGAGAAGAGCGTAAGGATAAGATATCCTTAGGATTAGCAATATCAAAATCTACGCCTGGCTCTGCAAAAAGGGAATAGGGAAAGCGTTCCTTACCAGAATATCTTCAAGAAGAAGCACCAGTTTAGCGTTGGACTCTACTATCAACGTGGCTTTTGGGCAACCAACCATAATAATAGTCTTCATACTATTATTGCCCCAATCTATCAATCTTTTTCATACAATCAACGCCAGGATCCAAAAAACTGTGCAGTTGATATTTAGGGCTAAAAGTGAGCTACTAAGCCCAAGATTTTAACACCTCCCAAGTGCATTGATGGCTTATAAGATAAGTTTCCATCAAATTAACAAAATGGCCCTCTCCAAGGCCTTATATGAAAGAGAACCTGGAATCCCAGCTTTGTTAGCTTGAGAAGTTACTAGTGATAATACTTACAAGCCTGAGAAAGCACTAAGAAGATTATCCCAGAAGATAATAGAACTTCACTCAGAGGCAATGACAAATCTAGCCAAGATGGTTACAAGGGAAGGTCAAGCAACAAATGCAATCTGCCAACCTTTACCCACTTTGAGATTTCAGAATTAGTCATATAAATTACTATCAAATAGCACCTTGGGGAGGAAAATTAGATTCCATCTGGGATGGACCATATGCTATTACTTACAAATGTGAAGATGAATACTCAATCAAGTCTTTGAAAACTGGAGTAACGATCAACTGCATCCATAGCCAATTATTGCATCAGTATTCATCCACTAATATTTTTTGAAGGGGGTGATGTCAGATATCCAGATATCAGACATGATGGGAAAATATTGACTATTTGACTTCCTCAACTAAATCAACATCTAGATCCAAGAAAGGGGTTAAATCCATTACCACAATTAATTACCTAGAGAAATTGATAGTCAGCACAGCTTCATTCAACGCTAGTAAAACTCTGGTAAACCAATTTAAGCCTAAATTATCCCAAGATTTTTTCCTGACTCATTGATCTGATGGATCAACTGAAGGTCAGGTGACAACTACTTGTAGTAACACTCAAAGCCATAAATTAAGATAAACCAAAAAAGGGTAGGAATCAATAAGCTGCCAAATGATCAACCTAAGTGATACACAGTTTCATCTGACTTGAGTTTCAACTCAACATTTTTGCCTTATCAAAATTATGGTACAAAGGCATTATACCATCTAGAATGTATCATCTGTCTAAGAGCCTCCATTCTGGATTTCTACCTCTATTATCTTTATCAATTCTCTTCCTTTTGGGGTTTATATTGTTAATTGCAGCATATAAAAACCCCCAATTTATACTTTAATAAAATTAAGTTATTATTATACCTCACTTTCATACTTGACTTCAACAAGTCTATTTTTCTGTGCTTACCATAGGACGGGTACTCTAGCTGACAGGACATAAGCGGTGACTTAGCACCCTTTTAAATAAAAAACATACTTGTTGTGCGGCTTAGTCAACCTCAAGTATTGACTGTTGGGCTTCTTGGGCATAGCACCATCAAGCTCAAAAACAGAAGCCTACATAGCTCAACCAACTAATTGAAGCAGGGCTGATTAGACCATCAAAGAGCCCATGTGCATCTTTGTTGCTGGTGCACAAAAAGGATGGAACCCATAGATTAGTCATGGACTACTGCCACCTTAACAAGATAACTTAGAAGGACTCATACCTGTTACTGCGCAATGAGGATGTTTTTAAACGCCTTGGTTGCTCAAAATACCTTTCAGCAGTGAATCTAGCCAAAAACACTGGCAGATGGAGTTCTCTCCTGAAGATCAAGAGAAGTGCACCCTGATTAGCAGCCAGGGGTATTTGATCCCATGAGGATCCACAGGGGCTCTGCAATGCGCCTGCTATCTTCCAGAACATGATGGATCACATTTTTGGTGATCACAAATTATTAAGTGTGCTAATACCTTGATGACATCGCAATTTCAGCTGGACATCTCAAGAGCATCTGCAACGCCTCCAGGAGGCCTTTACATGGCTGCACACATCTAACCTAAAGTTGAAAGAAAGCAAGTTGCCTTCCTCAAGAGACATATAGAGATTCTAGGGCACAAGATCATCACTAACATATTGGAATCTCAAAATGAGAAGGTGAACGCCATTGTGGCAATGGATCCACTAAGGAGCATGAAGGATATATAAATGTTACTTGGAATGGTGTAATACTAATGTAAGTTCATCCCTCATTTCAGAGACTTGTTGGCGCCCCTTACATATCTGCTTATTAGAGAGATAAAGTTAAAGTGGGACCTGGAGAAAGAGCAGGCTTATGTGGAGTTAAAGGCATGATTTTAAAAGGCCATTCTTGGCCTATCCTGACTTCAAAAAAACATTTTACCTATATACTGATGCCAATGACCTAGGACTTGACGCAATCCTAGCACAACTGAATGAAGCTGGATGGATCACCTGATCAAGTACTACTCAAAAGTATTCAATAAAGCAGAGAAGAACTATATTGTCACTGAGCACAAATGCCTGGTGGCAATCAGAGCAGCCAAACACTTTAGGCTTAATTGTATGTGGTACATTTTTAAGCAGTCATAGATCATGCATCACTCCACTAGTTGAGAAATATGAAGGATATTGATGGACGATTTGCCTGTTGAGCTGTACTCCTTGTTGAAAATGTTAACTAGATTTAGGTTGCATCCCAAACAATTTTTAGTTAGCTAACAAAAATTAGTATATTTGATCAGAGGAGAAACAGCCAATTTATAATGATTAAGCACTCTCAAGAATTAAATTCAAACTCTCAAGGGAAGTGTAGTTCTCAAGAGCCAAATCTAAGCTTGCAAAGTCATTTTGAAACCAAAATTGCTGTCAACTTAGTCAATAAAGTGGAAAGTGACTCCAACAACCTATCTTTGTTCTATGTATATAAATATAAATTATATTAAAAAGCGTCAAAACGCTTAATTTAACCAATTTGACCCTACCACCATATATCATCTCAAGGTAGAGAACTATTAAATTTAACTTGAACTATTGCTTCTCAGGCCAAACTTGATATTAATATGATTGCTAAATCTACTCAGATTATAGAGAAAAATACTTTTTAATCAACCCAAACAAATCTTAATTTAAAATACATATAATTTTCAAGTAAAGATTAATTTAAATTAAAAATTTTTAAATCCATACTTGTCAAGAACTAACTAGAACTAAAATTTACAGGTCTGAATTATAAGGAGCAAGATAAGGCTAAAACAGTTTGTCATAGGTCTGAATTCCAAGGAGTGAGATTTACCCAGACAAAAGTTTGTTAAGTCATATATAAGCAAGAAATAACTTAATAAAGTTGTTGTTTAGTATGGATAGTTTTTATTATTGTGCTTTTGCTTTGGTTTTTAGTTTGAGAGAGATTTGTAGTTCAATAGGCATGCAGCCACTACATATAAGTCAAAGGAACTAATAGAAGGATCTACCCTGACCTGGACTATCTACTGCTCATGCCTTTAAATGTGAGCCCTTAATCTATTAAATATAAACTGTGCAACTGTGGTTTTCACATAGTGGTGCTCACTACAGGGGATAGCCCAGGTTACACTGATTATAAGAAAATTCTGTAAAATGGAAAATGACTCACCCACCAGAAGTAAATACTCCTTTGAAGCTGGAGCCTCAACCTTTGGAAACATCACTGTCAACACTGAGCTTATACAGCTAAGTGATATACCTACCATAAAATTTTTAGGTGTAGCACCTTATAGAGAGGAAATAGAGCAACTAGCTTTGTCCTTGATACAAGAGTACCAGCTTTCTGGGGGTTAGTAGGCAGAAAATAGGTCTATCCTCCTCTATTGGCCTAAAATTAAGACTAACTTTGGGAGGCCTACCAAGCACTCCACCAACTGAATACTTCCGAAGTTTGCACTGCGCTGGCCACTGATGAACTTATCAAACAGTACCTGGCAGAACATTTGCACCCTACTATTCACAACTATCAATACACTTTTGCTAACCACCACACTGCCATAGATCACTTAGTGATAGATTCCCAGGAGTCAGTAGCAGCAATAAAGCCTCAATAAAAAGACTTGTACTTAAATTTGGGAGGTACGAGCTGCTGTTGAGGCTACCCACAACCACCCTCTCCAGGCTCATGACTGGATTAACACCCTGCATCAGAACTCAATAAACAGATCAGTCTCATTGAAAATACTGCCATGGACAGCAGAGATATAATTTGAATGGCATCAAACCCAAGTTTAATTACAATTCTGATTAACACATTTATTGTGAACTAGAAGAGCTGTCTGGCTTTATTAGTAGGCAAACCCATGAAGCGCATAGCTCAATTGATAAAGTGAGAACTCATGTTGATGCACACCTACATTTCTACCATACCTTTCAATAAAAAGTGCAATTGCTGAGTAAGGTTACTATCTATTGACTTACAATCTCTGAGGGCCACCATGATCAGTCTCTCTCTTCCCAAGAAAGCTACATCCATAACCTAGAGGCTACTCATAAAGTTGGAGGATCAAAATTAACGGACCAACTCTTCCTTCCAAGCTCATTTGGATGCCTATAACACAGATAATATCAAGCTATTGGAACAACTGGAGGCTAGAAAGAAGTTGTTGCAAGCCAAGGATGAGGATATCCAAGTACTATGAGAAGAGGTACAGAACCTCACCTTAGATCTCCGCCTGGTTAAGGAAAGATAGATCAATCAGGATGTCAACATACTTCGCTGCCTGGAAGCCATCGTAGGATAACTCTGTAGGTGCTAAACTACCCCCCTCCAGTCTTCAGCCAGCCAAGTTGTGGACATACTCTGACGTTTGGGCAGCCTGGAAGGGACGTTTAGTAAGTTTCAGGATAACTCCTCCAAGATAAATACTTTGAGGATGAAAAAGGGGAATCAGAAGCAGGAGAGGAAGGACACTCATCGTGGTGTATCCCTGAGAGAATAACTGCCATTCCGCTTACATTTAGTGCTACAGGGGAGTTGAATATCCCACCAACTCCAATGCGTGGGTGAGCTTTTAGCCCATGGAACCTCAATCTCAGAATAGTCACACTTTGGAGCCTACCAATGCTGGTTATTTTAAAGAAGCAGAACCTTTGCTTCAAGCCCACAACCTGCCTACCTTTGACAAGGAAGGCAGTATTGTCACATTACATTTATCAGTTTGATATGGCAATGAGGGGTGCCCTAGACCACTTGAAGGCCTCAAAGACGATCAATTGTCTGGACCAGTGGAGTATTGAACTGGTAATGCCCATTTGAGCCTTAACCTCACCTATGATGAAGTACAGAAGGCTGTTCTACATGAATTTGGGGGCCCTGAGCGCTTGGCTACCAGAAAGGCTGAGTTCATGAATATCAATTCTCTAAGAAATGAGACAAATGTGGATTTAGCTGAACAACTTTACTGGGAGGCTCAAGTCCTATTGGGGGCTAAGGCCATGATTGACTTTGATGCCAAGATAGCTCCGCATCAGGCAGTCAAGCCCTACTGAGGACTGGCCACTGCTCTGATCCCCAGATTTATCCAAGACCTCCACACTGCTGCAATGGTCAATTATATGAAGAGGTGTGCTGACACCAATGGTCCACCTAACGCTGAGATTCAGCCTGCACCTCAGCAACCTGCAGTCATGAAGGATAACCACTATGGACACAGTTAGAACAAAGCAAACCGCTTCATAAGCAGTGAACCAGAGGAGACTCTGCCAACTGACTAGATGACAATACCTACTTTAACTGCCACAAAACTGGTCATGTGTCCCAGCAGTGTAAAGCCTCAAATGTGCTTCATATTAATCATTTAATTTTTATGGGGACTGCCTGAAAAAAGCTTGTCATAATAGAAGTGGGGTGCTCTCTTGATGCTGAATTTACTTCCCCAGAACGCCTACCTGGTCATGCCCTCCTCAGTGAAACAGAACCAGAAGGCCCTCCAATCATTATCCATGACACCCATTTAGTGACACGTTCACAGCGTGCTAGTCCAGAGGCATAGGGCAAAGAGGCTTTCAAAAAACCATATGCCAAACAGATTCTTGAACTTCTTAAGGTGATCTTCCCCATAGGTCCTCAAAGTCCTTGAACTCAGAGGAGTTAGTGTTGCTATGGACCTGGATACCCTCATCACTCAGTGTCCTTCTGTTAGACAGCAACTGGTTGAGACCATTAATTTAACTAATCCTACTAGTATTCACACATTAAACTCAAACTCTTTGCTTTGTTCTAAGTGCATATATATTGATATTCTGGTAAACAAAGTGAAAGCTCAAGCTATAGTTGATAGTGGTGCCTTAATAAATATTGTCCCAACTCGCCTGGTGAAGAAGCTGCAAATAGCCCTAATGTTAATCATTTTAAGTGTTATGTAACAGATGGACCAACTAGTACTAGGAATCAGGGAGCATACACCGCTCTGCCCATTTAGGTTGGTTCACTTGCAGTCAGTGCTCCTGCAATTGTGCTACCCAACATAATTTATGATATACTGAATGGCATCAGTTTCCTCCAAACCTTTGGCATAGTTTGTGATCTAAAAAAAACACATAACTATCCTTGGACAAACAATGCCCTTATACTACAGGCAAAATAAAAAACCCCCAATGGCCAAGCCTCTTTCTTACATAAATATAGTCTATTGGGATGTTATTTTCCCATTAAGTATCATTTAAGAGGCAAAAGCGCACAAAACCTTCTGATAATATTTTGGAACACTGCTGAGTTCCTCTCCAAGCCTTTACACCCTTCAATTAGCACTGGGACTCAGAGGGTCATAGAAACGGTCTTAAGTCTAGAAATACCTGAAGGGCTAGTAGCAGAAATATACAAACCATGGGATCTCACCCACAGGAAACCTTACATAGCCTCAGAGTTGATCACCTCAGGTCAAAAAATATTTGTACTTGTGGTCAACCTGACTAAAAACCATATCTCTATCAAAAAAATCAGATTGTCATGTTCTTGCATTTATTCTCCAGAGAGGAGATACTCACACTAACATGAAATGTGGACCTTTTTTGACTTTGGACTGCCAAATGATGCACCTGTAGTCTATTCAGTTATCCCAATAGAGAGACTCACTGAGATAACTGAGGAGCAAAAGGATCAGGCTAAGGCGTTTTTTTAAAAATATTAAGTTATTTTTTCTCAGGATGACTCTAACCTCATACAGGCTAAAGTTAAACGCCTAATTGACATCGGAGATGCAAGGTCAATTCAGTTATGAACAGCATGGCACTCCTCAGCTCAAGTAAAGGTCGTAGATGAGGAAATAGACAAGCTACTAAAGGCTGAGCTCCTAGTTCCATCAAAGAGCTTGAGCTAGTCCTATTCTCATTTTAAAAAAAAGATGGAACAAACAGGATGGTAAATGATTTTTTGGAGGTTAAATTTTATCACAAATTATTTCTACCCACTTCCCAGGATTAACGATGCCTTGGATTGGTTTAAGTGTGCCAAGTATTTTTCACCCATGGACCTCCATCTCAGGGTACAGTAAGGTTATTCTGCCCCAAAGTAGCAGGATAAGTGTGCAAACATCACTGCTTGAGGGCTCTTCCAGCCATCCCATATGACCCAAGGTTTGTGCAACATGCTGGTCACTTTCCAGCGGGAGATGGATTCAATTCTAGGTTATCTCAAGCTCTCATGCTATAGTATACCTTAAAGCCATTAACGTATTTTTGAGAACCTTCAGCCAGCACCTGGAGCACCTAGAGCAAGTTTAAAAGACTCTAGATGTAAACCTAAAAAGTCAACTCAAAAATTCCAGTTCTTAAAAAACAATTAGAATATCTAGGCTTCATCATTGACTAAGATAGACTCTGCCCCCAACCACAGAAGATAGAAGCTATATGGAAGATAAATTCACAAACATGTGCAACGTTTAAGTATCTTTAGGTATGGTAGAGAATTATAGACTGTTTATAAAGAAGTTTAATCATATTGCTGAGCCATTATTCTATTTATTAAAAAGAGGGTTAAGTTTAACTGGACACCAGAGTGCTAGTTAGCATTCAATCAAATGTGAATCAAACTGATGGAGGCACCTGTTTTACATTACCCAGAATTTGAGAAGCAATCTATTGTTCAAACATATGCATCCCTAATAGCCATTGGTGCAGTTCTTTTACAGGTGGAAGAGGATGGCGAGGAGCACCCACTGAATACTGCTTCTGGACACTCAACTGTAATGATATAATTACACTTTCATAAAGAAGGAGTGTCTTTCCATCTTTCATGCATGTAAGAAATTTTGAGTTTACATATATGGGGCCTGCTTCAAGGTGGTCACTGATCACAGTTTTATAAAATTGTTAAAAAGTCTAAAAGAACTGAAGGGGAGATTAGCATGATGAGCTCTAAAACTCCAAGAACACAATTATAAGTACACTTACCAGGCAAAATTAGCTTACCAAAATGCAGATGGGATGTCACAACTACCCCTAGTAGCTACCTTAGTTCCTTTTACAAATGACTAATTGAAAAAATGTTAGCCATTATTATGCAGATGAATCAGAGAGATACAGGTAGCCTTGAGCTGACACATGGCCAACACTGTGATTGAGAAAGGAGATTTATATAAAATATATGATGATGGATCCAGGAAAGTGATACTAAGACCATTTAAGTGACAGATAATATAATTGAGGCCATAGAGCTGTAGGCCATGGAGGATATATCAAAAACTTTGACAGGTTAGATCCAATTACCATTGGAAGTCATAACATTTTGATGTACAGGATGTTATTTCACATTGCTACAAATGTTAACTAGATAAGGCATCATTTTTAATGAACAACATACCAGCTAGTGAAGCCAGGATGGGCTTGGCACACCATTTCAATAGATGTGATTGAGCCCCTCACTACCAGCAGTCCAAATTCTAGATATATATTGCAGCAATCGACCTTTTTACTAAATGGGTTGAGACCAGGGCAATTTGAGATGTGGGAGCATTGACTACAGCCAAATTTATATTAGAAAATGTTATTTATTGACATGGATGCTCTCAGATGATACTCACTGACAGTATACTATTTTGATTTCATTATAATTCCTAAGCTGAATGAGCTCATGACTATAAGAGGTGTTTTATCAGCCTTATATCACCACAAAACCAGTAAAATTTCAAAGCAAGTAAATAAAACTTTAATGCATATACTTAGGGAGATATCCATGAACTCACCATCCCAGTGGGAGTTTCATGTTGCATTTGCTGTGTTAGCATATAAATTAGCTATCATAGCACATTAGAAAATACCCTAAATAAAACATATATGGCCATCAGCCAGCTCTGCCCCCATTACTATATTTAGTATTACTCAGTTCACCCAGTGTTAAACTATCTGAATACACTGATAGACTAGCATAATAATTGATCAAACTACAATTCCAAGCCTACAGCTTTACTGTGGCCAGAAAAGTATCACAGTCAGCTGAAGATATAAAAATGAGACAATTTATTCACTTTACAAGTAGGTGATACATTAGATTATTGTGATACCCATGGTGCTGGAAGACAGAAATAAGCTTTCTCCCTATGGAAAGGACCTTTTACAATAATTGCTAGACTTGACCAGACGTTTATACAATTAAGGAAATTTGTGGAGGGTGGATGATCAATAGGGTCCATGTTAAGTTTCTATATCCTAACAGAACAGAGGTATATACACACTCTATAGATTGCAACTGGACAACAGACAATGACTAGTGGTACAATAAATGATCTTTAAAACAACTATCTACTTAAACCTACAAATCTAGTCTAGGAGGAGGAGATGTTAAAAATGTTGACTAGATTTGGGTTCACATAGCACCTTTCTTTTAATTAGCTAACACAAATTACTATAGTTGATCAGAGAAGAAACAGCAATTCAAATGATTCAGCACTGTTGTAAATGTTAGCTAGACTTGGGTTTGCACACCAAATACTTTAAGTATTAATTAACTAACGTGAAATAATATTTGATAAGAGGAGAAACAGCCTATCTATAATGATTTAGCACTCTCAAGTACTAAATTCTAGCTCTCAAGAGCAGTATAATTCTCAAGAGCCAAATCTGAGCTTGCCACATCATTTAAAATCCAAAATTGCTGGCAAATTTGTCAATAAAGAGAAAATTAACTCCAACAACCTATCAAGCTCTGAATTTATAAATATAGATCATATTAAAATTGTCAAAAAGCTTAATTTAACAATTCAACCCTCCTGCTAACCAATTAAGGTGAAGTAGTTGATTATAAACTTTAATTAAGACTATTGCTGCTCAAACCAAACATGAGATTAATATAATTGTCGAATTTACTATTTTTTGACAAAATCTATTTTACTAACTCTAAACAATCCTAAAAAAGAAAATCCTAAAGCCAAAGATTAATTTAAAATCAAGATTAGTAAATTCAGACTTGTCAAGAACTAACTAGAATTAAGGATTGACAGGTCTTAATTCCAAGGAGTGAGACAAAACTAGAAAAAGTTTGTCATAGGTCTAAATTCTATAAAGTAAGACAAAGACAGAAAAAGGTTATCATGGGTCTGAATTCTAAGGATTGAGACAAACCTGGGAAAAGATTTCAAGTCATGTATATAATCAAGAAATAACCTAATAAAGTTGTTGTTTAGTTTGATTTAGATTTATTATTATGTTTTGCTTTGGTTTTTAGTTTGAAAAAGATTAACTGGAGTTTAATAGGCTTGAGGCCACCTTATATAAGACAAAGAAACTAATAGAAGGATCTATCCTAACCTAGACTATCTGCTCTCATCTCCAATGTGAGAACCTAGATTTTTCAATACTAAATATAACCTATGCAACCATGATTTTTACACTCCTACAAGGATATGATTTCAAAACATACATTGAGAATGAGATAAACATTTCAATGAAGATGATTTGTCAAGATCACCAGTGTTCCACTTGCAAGCACCTGAGAAAATCACTTTACAAACTAATTGGGCTACCAGAAGAGGCCTGATAGGGTGAGACTGATGAAGTCAAGAGTCCTGTGGAGATGGTATAAAGACACCCAGAGTGTCAATGGAAATCTACAGAAAATGTATAAAACAAGCAATATCCATATATCTGGCCTAGTGATCACATGCAATTAGTAATAGGGACTCACAAGCATGTAGGCCATGGAAGATTTCAAAAGACATTAACATACCTGAAAGAAAGGTTCTACTGGGAGTGAATTTCAGATGAAGTGCACCAAGCCTTGTATTGTACATACCTTGTGCAAGTTTTTGCCTTCTGGATAAGTGATTCAAGTTTATACTGATTTACCCCACAGCATCTTTCAGTAATGTCTCAATTAACCTTATGAGACCATTTCTAATTGCCTACAGCGGATCAAAGTTTATCTTATTAGCAATAGACCACTCACTAAGTTAGTTAAGCCTCTGAAGTCAAAATGTACATGACTAACTTTACAGCTCACTTTCTAAAAAACTAAGTTGTTATGAGGTATGGGTTCTCTCAGATTTTACTGTCTGACATTGGGAAGAACTTTATCTTGGATGAAGTGAGAACTCTGATTGACCTAGTGGGAGTGAGACAGAAGACCACTACCCCCTACAATCCATCCTCTAATAAAAGTGTCAAGTGAGTAACTGGAACCTTAGAAGATATTTTGAAGAAGATGGCTCAATTACAAGTCAAAATGGAATCAGTTGCTGCACTCAGCATTTTTAGCCTACAGTTGGGCCACCACCAAGTAATTGGGATATCCACTTACAAAGCCCTGTATAAGTGAGACGCAGCTCTGACATTACTCCTAGCACTGATCATCTCAGTGGCCTGGAAGAACTTACACATGGAAGTTACCAGCAGGAGTTAGCTGACAAGCTCATAGGTATTTAGTTAGAGGCTTCAATCAACATTAAAGCAACTATCCCTCAAAGCCAATGGGAGAGTTAGTGATACACTAGGTAATAGAGTTCATCTTAGGTGACAAAGTTTTTTACTACCTATGGGGAACACAACCTGAGAAGTTACAGGACATTTGGACTGGGCCTGCCACTAACTTAACAAAGAGATGAGCAGGAAACTCCATATGGGAAAACGATATTAATGTTTAATTAATGAAGTACACACCTGGTATCTCAGATTATTTACCAGATCTCATATTGAGAGGAAAAAATGTCACAGGTAAGGCTGCAAATGGTGCAGATTATCATTTCTCAACCAGTGGAATGGCTAGAGTTTAACCCAAGATCAGTGATAATACAGGAGACTAACCCACTGCATTTGGGGCAAACAAGGCCACATATAAATTTTGGCAAGCAATAGTTTTCATAAAGATTATGATGACATCAGTCAAATAATTTTTGTTATGAAGAGTTAAAGATTTATTTGAAGATAACTTACTGCCAAAATTTCATAGAAAAATTGACCACTTATTTACTTTTGGGGGCCAAAATAATTTGCATTTCACCAGTGATGCAATGATGAGCAGACTAAATTACTCTGATGAGAGAATCTTAGGATTAAAAGTGATTATTACCAGATCTTGTAATCAGCCAATTTTGAGAGTCACTCAAAACCACAATGCATGGCGCATTGCAGGAGAGCCATTGCTCATACCTGAAGTAAAGAAAGGTATTGCCAAATTTGCTAATAAAATATCATAAAAGGATATAGTAGCCCAAAACCCAGAAGTAAGGACTAGTACAAAGGCCCATGTACATCCAGGATTAGGGATATCTGCCACAAGATGGAGCTTAAGGATAAAAGAATTAGCCAAAATGAATGAAGTTATAATAGAAGCAGTCAGAAAATGTCTGTTTAGTGATCCTTGAAAATAATTAATATCAAAAACCTAAAATCCTAATTATAAAATATTTCATTTACTTTTATATATTGATTATCCTTTGAAGTATAAAATACTTCACTTTTTATCTCATTAAAACCTTTACACAGAATCTCAATTTTATCCTTTTACTTGCACTTATGTTGTTTATGTGATTTAATTTCCAGTACCCAGTCTGGGATTAACCAAATATATAAAGTACAGCTTAAGTCTGAGATCTTCTCTGTTTGGAAGAAGACACTCTCTATCACGGTTAACTTAGAGTGAGCTGCTAAGGGAGAGGTTGGATTGACTTCCATTGAGTCCCAAGGGCCAAAATACAATAAATATGTCTAGGATTGTCTACAAGAGTTTTGCCATGGGTGCAAACAATTTACCAAAGCAAATGATGATATAAGGGATAGCATTAGAGGAGGCTTTGCTCTTAGAGGATAATTGTGATCTTAGTGAAGGTTATCTGATGTCTTATCTGCATAGAGTAGACCCCCTGAGCAGCAAGTCAGCCTCACATGTTAAGTGAGCCAAGGTTGTCCATCTGACTCTTCCCTTAATCTCTAGAAATAACATCAAAATTGTAACTATATTTTCACTCTTAATCTTATTAGTTCTGAAGAAAAATTCAATAGGTTTATTAGATAATATATTCCATAGATTTTATTGTTCTTTTTTTATCTAAATAAAGAAAGATTAATTTATAAACAATGTAATGGAGTGCAAAGAACTAATTGAGAGAATTTACTGGTCACAACCATATTTAAGGAAGAATGTGCTGGTCTTAATCAACTTTAAAAACAACATTATCAGGTTCACTTTATAAAAGCATCATTTAAGCCTACTTTGAAATTAGTAGATTTGGTGCTGATAATACCATATTTACTAAAGATAATGATCACTTTAGAATTAGCATCAAATAGATCAATTGAATGGCTAAATTGAAACTAGGAGCAAAAATTACTTGAATTTTGAAGAAACTAAACAAAACACTTGATATTGCTGGATGAAGTGAATGACTAGCAGCTGCTGAATATTAGTACTGAGACCAGGTTACTAGCCTTAAAACTAGAAGTAATTAAGTTCATATATAGCTCTAAACTGGGTCTTAAAAACTTATCAATATACTCACATTGTGACTACCCATTGTAAAGACTTTAACACAATATCAAGAACTTAACCAGCCATAAAGGATTGGAAGAATGGGTGCAATAATTAGTATTTGATCAAACTGAACATCAAGATAATAATCAGCAAGGTTAGAAGCTAGATACCATGTAAGAATACTAGACACCACTACTCAGGACATCAATGAGTTATGACTCATAGTTGATGATTCAATTCTATATTCACCCCAAAATTTGCTGAAACCACACCAGTAGGAACATCAACCTTACAACTCAATGAGTATGATCTAAACTAACTACTAAAGACTCAAACAGTAAGTATCATTTTAGACTATGTATACCCATGTGAGGGCTTAATTTCATACATCTTATATGCATAAAAAATATTATTCTGGAGCCAGCAACATATTTAAGGGCTGTCAATAAAAGGTTGTATGAGATGAAAGTCCCAAAAAGTTTTAAGTGCTAGCATAAAACCAGAATTTACCTAGACTGAAATTATAATAGTCTTATTTCAATTTGTTCAGCACAAAAGATATGAAAATATGAAACAAGAATTCCTGCTGATGTAATTCAAGGCTAAGATGTTATCAATTAAGCAAAAAGATACTTCATGAATTTTAATAAATTTTTTGTAATGTGAGCATAGATCTAAAACCTTGTAACCATCCTTCTAGTTCCTTCAATATAATCCTCAAATATTTATATGGTTATATCTCTGGCCTTTGAAGGAGTAAAGACCTTGGCAGAGGTCAAGGAAGAACCATTGGATGTACAGGTGACCTACAAGAGCAAGTTTAAGATTATGGACACTTGCCACTATGTAAATTAAAAAGCCCATTTACAATGCACAATATAAAGTTGATAGATAATAGGGAAAGCCTTTAAAAATCTTAATATAATACCATGGCTAAAGCAATTTTTTGGAACAAGTGAAATTAACTAGGACACTTTAAGTAAATACCCCTAATTATCATAACTATAATGAACGTCCAAAAAAGGAAATTTAATGGCCTTAGAAGTTAATTGGTCTAATTTATATACTGATGATGAATATTATGAAGAAGTTTTCACTAAATAAATATGTTACTATGTATTAAGATCCCCAAAAGAGGTAGTAGTAATTACATGATTGAAAGCTCAAAAATTATAGAAGAATCTAACTCAAGCTATATGGCTAAAACTTCTAAATCCACCTGATTTATTATAAACATCAATTAAGGAGAATATCAAGTGCACAAAAAAGTCCACATCCTAAGAATTTGGGAATTATTAGCCTTAAAGTAAAACTATTATAGATTTAAAAAAAATTTAAGAAGTTTGAAAAGCTATCAAATGAAACATCAGCAACAGTAAACACATCTGGGAAGAGATCACTAAAGTAGAAGGTGTCACTCAGTAAGGTTAGGTATTAGTTGTTTTACATAGGGGCACCTGTCAACATCATGATAAAATCAATGAAGAAACTCAAAAATTTATCAGGTATTGCATATGATGTAAAGGATTAAAATTTAGGACCAGGCATTACATTTATGCTAGTTGCATACTCTGCTCTACCATAGTGATTTAGACATATATGGTTTTGAATACTTCAGTAGTTGTGCTTGAGATTAAAAATTAATATTTTTCATTAGGACTCAGTTCCTAAAGGACCTTGGAGGGGTTATCAATATGTTCAGAGCACTTTTTTTTTAAATGTCAAATGATCTAGGTCTTTGAGAATGAAGTGTGTAAAACCCTTGTTGTTAATTTATTGACTTGACCTAGAGCATTAAACTTTTTATTCCCTTCTTTCTAATCAAAAAGATATAACTAGGGCAAACACAAGTGACTAGTTGTTAGCATACTAATTTATGTCCTCCTAATCAAACTACCTCATTACATAATCATCAAGGTTTGTTCAACATCATTTAACAATTTTTCCCGAAATGAGCACCATCATGTCCATTATATCTATTATAATTATTGTATCCATTGTAATTTCTGTTGACTTTACTCTAAAAATCACAACATTATTCAAAGGCTAGGAGGCAACTGTAATTATTTCTGATTATTCTTGCAATAAAATATCCTCTTTTTCCCAATTTTTTAGTATTTGTAAGTCATTCTTGCAGTATAGTTTTACTATATCAGAAGTTGGAGAAATTGGATATTGCAGAATGCTTATATGGTATATCAGAGTAGGACCTTATCAGGAGAAAAAGGCTCACTGATCAAATTATAAGAGTTTTAAGGAAGAAAATGACATGTGCAGTAGTGTGCAATTGCTAGGAACTACTTTGTAGTGATTACTATAGAGGGCACATTCAAAACATTAATTTCTAAAATAAATTAGTACATCATGAATCTCAACATAAGAAAAAAGCTATAAACAACTAATTAACTGCGTTTTATATCAATTTGACTAGTCCTTTCCAGCTAGTCAAAACAAGTTAGGGTTGATCTATATGTTTTTAAATTTTTTAATTTTATTTATGGTTTGTCAACCAGAGGATGGGCATTACCAAAACAGAAAACTCCAACAAAACAAACTAAAATATGAATCAACTGCCCAAAATGAGCAGCGAGGTATAAAGGGGAAAACAAGAAAAATAACTAACAGTTGGCACAGCAGTGAGCTGCTTATCCCACCATGGCGGAGGGGGAGGGAGAATCAGGCGGATCATCATCATCAGGCTCAGCATTGAAGAGGCAGATCAATGCTGAGAGCAAGTAAGTTGGGGCATCCATAGGATGAGGGTCAAGGTGAAATAGATAGATGTTGAGTTTTTTACTGACAATTTGGGCTTGGAACATAGTCTCTACAAGTTCAGCAACCTGGTGTTCAGCTTGGATGCAAGCATCAGAAAGCTGGGCAAATTTAGCATGTTGGCTCTGATGATGCATGTGGTTTGGAAAAAATCTGCCAGTCTAATGACCTGTTTGACAGTGGCAATGTCAGCATCATTGAGTCATGTGATTTATTCTTTTGTGATAGCAGGGAAATATGGAGAGAATGTGGGTATACGCAGCCCTTCTTTAAATTCAATGACAGAGGCTGCCATGGCTTTATGGAGATGGTGACTTTTGGGTAAAGCCACCACAGCCTCAACTAGCTGATGATCAATCAGGAAAGGGGTAGCGGTGGGTTTAGAGATAAATTAGGTGAGAGTGGGGCATTAAAGTTTGAATTAAGATAAAGTTTGACATTAATTAGGAAATCTGGTAGTGGAAATTTTTACCAGATTCATTCACTTCATCCAATAAGTCCCAGGGGTTTTGATTGAGTATGATTGATTTGGTGAGATATGGCTTGGGTTGTGTAAGTTTTGGGGTGGGAAATTGGTTGTATTGAGATTTAGGTCCAAACCTGCACCTAATTGGTTGGTATGTGTGTAAATTAACTGTCTTGGGCATGGGTTGCTAGATTTTTCATCAGATTCAATAAATGCATGGCCTGTGGGGGTGGGGGAAGTCAAAGTCCCTATTCAATCACAGTTGGTGTGGCTTCACAGATGGGGTTAGCAGTTTTTGTCAGGTTTGAATTGTATTGACATTTCTTTTTGGTATGATACAATCTATGGCAAAAGGGGTAAACTGTGCAGTTATTGTTGGTGCAGGCCATAAAAGAAATGGTTAGGTGCAGATGGGATATAGGCCCACAGTGGGATGTTCTGGGCCATGTTTAGCTGGTGGGGGGTAATGGTGGCCATTGCCTGAGGTGCCACTAGGCGCTCAGCACCATTTGGGACAAGGAATTGGAGGATAAGGTTTGTGCTATAAGTGGAAAGCCCTGACATTAACTACACATAAAGTGTTTGTGGAGGAAGTTGTGAGGGAAGGTTTGTAAAGTTTATCACAAGTGTGGTATCATTTGGGAGACATGTATGGGTGGTGGTAAAGGGTGTGTTTTTGTATACTAAGGGCGTTGCTGCAGCATCATCCACATCCTCTTCAGCGGGAAATCCTATATCAAAATAGCCCTTATAAAGGCAAAAGTCAATAAATCCTGCTGGTGCAAAGGTGGCTGTTACCAGCTCAATGATTGCTTTGTCAGCATATGGGAAGTGCCACTTGTACTCAACATGGAGGCAAAAGTGGATATTGGATAGAAGTAGGGCTAGGGGGTGGGGGTGGGTTGGGTGAACTCATGCAAGGTGCAGTACTAATTTTCTTGGAGGGACAAATTGACCAAAAGTATTTAGCTGACTGGATGAGCCCATCTGCATGCATTAATTTGTTGGGCAGTAAATGCTAGTGGGTGGAGCACCACTGCCCCATATAATGGTGCAGCAGGTGGTGGATTGAGGACATAAATAGAAACTGATGTGGTGAGGTGGTGGTGAAAAATAATGGGTTTTTAATCAAATTTTGCTCAAAAGTGATGTCTGGAGCTATATGCCTTATTTTAAAATATTTTGATTCATTCTCCTTCACCACCAAGAAAATCTGCAAAATTGGCCAAATGTTATTACATACCTTTTAACTCTTTAGTAGTAAAACTATTAGCCTTGTGTTTTATTTATTTTACTGCTGACATAACATGAGAAATTATTACAGGATTATGAATGATATACCAACATTAATCATGCCCAAATTTTATCCTTTTTCTGCAATTTTGAGTGTCTTAGACAAAATTGTGGGGTATCTACCCATCTGTACACAATTACTACATGGCCATTGTCTGGCATCATGTTTTAAAAAGTGTTTTTTAAAAACAGAAGAATTTGATGCTTTGCAATCTCTGTAAAACCAATTGGAGAACAGTTTTCATTGTGAATAACAAGCAGTAAACTCTACCTATGAATTAAGTAAGCAAATTTTATATTAACTAGATAAATTTCTCAACCAGCGGAATCAACTTGATTGAGACATTCAGAAAGCAATGAACAGAATAGTTGTTACTGCTGGTTGGCTTAAGGAAAAAATAAGTTTTAATTAAAAGCATAAAATGTCATTTGTTCTGACTGAACTGAAGTTCAACAATCAAAATCTTTAGAAGAACTCAGCTAGTACACCCAGCATGAGAGACAAATTGCAGCCCAACACATTGACAGGACTTCTGTATCTACCAACTACCTAAAAAAGGAGCTAAAACTTCTTCAGCGCAAGTATGTCTTACAAACCATGATTTTGAGGCATTGAGGGATAACTGCATCACCCTTTATAATAATCTGGGTGATGTACTGCTTTCCAACAATGACTTTTTATCAAATAAACTGAGAACTATGTGATGTTAACAAAGATCAAAAAATGGAAATTACAAATCTTAGATCTCCAAAACAAATTATGAGTACTTAGATTGCCTTGGTAAAACAACATAATAGCAATTGAAATGAGAAAAGGAGGAGAAACTAACATGGGAATAGCACACTAAAAGAAAATTAAATGAAGAACTTTGTTAATGTAGACCTCATATTACAGCCCAAGATAGATCTAATTCTCTAAAAAAGAATAATCAGATGTAAGGTCCATATTTATCATAGCAAGTTAGCCCTAATGGTCCATGCTTGCTGCATGCTAGTTTTACCTCATTCCTCAGGAAAGCCATCCCAAGATTGTTGCTCTTGTAAGTCCAAATGACCAGATCTTACATTTGTATAGAAAGCAATTCATAACAGGAGTAGGAAGGGGCTAAGCCCCCAGTGGATACCCCTCTCTTTTATCAGTGACCTGGCTCATGTGATAGATGAGCAGTGGTGACTGCCCTGGCTCCTAAACCTTCTTTTCTGTCCACATTTTCTCTTCTGATCTGTTAAAAATGGTTGAAGGGGTCTGCAGAGAGGCGGTTCAGCTTAGGGCCCTTTAGCAGGACCCTCAGGCTCCCCCAAGTGTAGCCTGTCACTGATGACATTCAAAAATTCACCCCATTTTTTTAAATTCCCATATAAGCTCTATTTGCTTTATAATTCAGATCAAATTTTTAAATGATTAAATTGCAGATTAAACCCACAAATTATGCAATTTTTGCCTGATATTTGTATGATTAATAATCTTGATAGAATGGGTTTAGCAGGACTGGTGTTTACATATTACCTGTTAGGTAAAATCTGCTCAATTTTAGGAATATTCTGATCAATTTCTTCATTATCTGATGGACATGCTATCATAATTTTCATGATGCCTTATGAGACCTCTGATGACTATTCTCTTACCTTAAATCATTGTACAAATCTCACACTGCTAATTAGGATGTCCTTTAGATGCTTTATCACCCCTAGTGCTCTGTGCTCCCTTTTTCTATCCAATTATATATAGGCAACTGCTCTCTTTAGGGTAGGTTTCTGACTATTTCTTTTGCTTTCCTCCCTTTATATTTACTGAATAAAACAGCAATTTTCTGCTAAACCCTTTGTCACACTTCTGAATCCATGCTGTTTCATTAAATTTTTGCCAAAAACTCCAATGATGCATTTTGCCATACATAAAAATGGTTTTTAAAAATTGCCAAGTAGGCATTTTAATTAGTGAATTTGTTGTTACTTCCATCTCTCTGTGAGCTAGTGGACAACTAACCTCACAATTATGATTTATGATCCGTTGTGCATGCACAGAGGCTGTTGACCAACTTTTTTTAAATTCATTTACCATATATGGATGTGATCTGTGAAGTTTTTGTAATGATATGTTCCTTGATATTTAATAAGTCATCCACCTCACTGGTATACATTAATGAATAGCCACAATCCTAGAAGAGGTTGTCGCCCTAACTGCCTCACCCATCATTTGTGTTGCCTCAGTAAGACCCATGGTTGTCCACAGTACAACCTCTTGGCTTGTTATGGGAGCATTTGATATATGTTTGAGAAAATTTTCTACTCACTTTAATCTAATAAAATCTCCTACAAAAGTCTTTAATTCTGCTGAGCCTATGGCAAGCTTGGCCATTCACTGAGCCTTAAAAAAGGCTCAGATGACAAGTCTTCTTTTAGGTAGCATAAACCCTGACATAATAAACTGGCCACCATTTTTAACTCTCTTTGCCCCCTTCTCTTTGAGCTAATTGATGTGTTTTATTGCTTAGTTGTTAAGAATACTTACCACTTATAGATCTGGATCCCCCTTTCCTTGTTGTATCCAGTTATAGTTTGTCCTGAAGCCTATTGAGTTATCAAGTCATAAACCTCTCCACACTATGACTCCTTTCTCTATGGCCCTATCATTTTCAGCCTCCACCTATAGAATTAGGCAAATTCTACCTTTCCTAATACCTTATGCTCTGGGATGAGTAAGATTACTGTGGAAGCACTCCGGGATACAGAAGAAACTGGTAACTTTATGGACTTGAATATTGCACATGCACTACCATCTAGTACTAAAAAAATATTGCACATGCACTAGATCTAGACACTGGTATGGCCTCTTCTATATTAGGGGGCATCCTCCTCAACCTATGGAGTGCCACACTGTGCAAAATCTAGTACATTTCTTATTTCATGGTTGCTGTTGCTGTGACCATTTCTCAGCTGTTCCTGAATTGCTATATTTTTTTAGTACTAAATGGTTTCTGAATTGCTATATTCTTTGATCATATGTGTAGGTTAGTGGCAATATCAACAAATTAATATAAATTTGTAATTTAACTCCCTCTCCTTTACCAACAATGAGCTCAGTGGAAAATTAATCACTAGATGATATCCTCACTCCTGAGACCTCCTTGAGCTTTAGTACCTCCAGCTCCTCACCCCATGGATCTTCTACCAGATTTTCTATCATTTCTTGCCCCCTACAAGGAAGGTTTTGAGATGACCCTAGTTACTAAACTTCCACCTCATTTATATTATATTTAGCATTTCAACTGACAGTGATATCATCAAGATAAACTGCACATTATACCATTACACAGAGGAAGAGGACAAAGCTTTAAATGTATGTTGGATAACATTTTGGTAAAAGATTGGATGGGAAAATTTTTCTCCCATTTCTTTCCCAGTTGTCTTTACCTAGAAGGCAAATGAGACTCTGTAATATTGTGTTAATTTGTATTTGTCAATAATGTGACATTTCCATAACTATCTTCTCCCACTGAAACAAACTGTAACACAGGAAATTGCTAAGTTAAGGGTTTTATCTAAATTTTATTTGGTAGATGATTTTATAAAGTAAGAGTCAAGCATGGGCAAATGTGGCTCACTGCCATATGCGCAAAATGAGGAATCTTTTAGTTTAAAGTGATGACATTTAGGTTATAGAATGTGTCACAACCTTTCAGCGCATAATAGATGATGTCCTGGGTGATCTCCGCTTCTTTTGCGCAGTTGCCTACACTGATGAAATCTTATTTCATTCACCCACTCATGAGCAGCGCACCAAAGATCTGGATGCAGTTATGACAGCCATTCACAAGGGGGAGCTCTTTTTGAAGCCCTCCAAATGTAAATTCTTACATGAGGATGTTACCTTTCTAGAAAGCCTGGTTTAAAAAGCAGCTATTCACAACCTGCAAGTTAAAATAAATTCAATCCTGGCCTATCCCTACTACCTAAAAACAACTTTGAAGCTTTTTGGGGTCAGCAATCCTCTTTAAGGAGTTTTTTACCGCTCTTGCACAACTGGAAGCTCCCTTGCATTCCATAACTGGCAAGATTACCCCATTTTGATGGACACCTGAATGCCAACAGGCGTTGAATCTATTAAGTAAGTTTTTCTTATTATGCCTGTCATTAGGCACACTTTCACATCTAACTCTTTATTGTGGCTTGTGATGCATTTTCAGCTGCTGTAAATGCTGTGCTCTTCCAAGAGCATGTTGAGGCAGAGCATCCAGTTGCTTACTTTTCTTGTAAGTTTTCTGCAACAGAGCAGGCCAGGCAATCAATGATAAGTAATTGGTAGCAGTGTCTTGGTCACTAACTCACTGGCGCTTCCTACTATAGGGCGCTCAGCATGAGATCACTGTGAGCACTGACCACCAGTACTTGATACATCATAGATAAATCTCAGAAGCTTGCCCTTTGTCAGGCATAAACCTACTGTGATCTATGCAATTTTAACTTCAAGTATAAATTTGTAAAGGGTGCCTTGAATGTTTTGCCAGACATGTTGAGTAAAAACCCCACCATGAACCCAAGCATAGTGAGCTCACTGACCTTACAAGTGTTGTCCCTACCTCCCAAATTTGACACTAGCTCACCTTTCCGTCTCCTCTGCCAGTTTTGCACAAGAATTTCCCTTCTTGATCAGATACTCACTTCCCAGTTGGCCTCCCCAGAAGGGATCACATTATATGAGAAATTTGGACTTTAAAGTTTATAAGCATACTCTCTATGCTCTCAAGGATAGGGTAATTTTCTTCAGAGACCAATTTTTGGGTTCCTTATGCCTTCCACAAACAAGTAATTCAAGAACATCATGTTACCCCTAACTGTGGGACATCCTGAGTCCAAAAAGTGTGAGAACTAATTAAATAGATATATACCTATCCAGGATCATCAAAGGAGTCCCTGATTAGATTTCCCATTGTGCAGTGCATGCAAGTTTAAAATTTAATAGATTTGGGAAAAAGGGTCTCTTGCACCCATTAAAACAGGCAGAGGGATCCTTAACTTCAGTATTTATGGATTTTATTGTAGAGTTGCCACCTTCTAGGGGATATGATATAATCATGGTAGTGGTTGATTGCTTCACAAAATTTTTACTCTTCACTTGCAACACAACTTCACTGTGAAGGGATGGCAGCCCAGTTCATGACTAATTATTTTCTATGTTTGGACTCCCACAGAGAGATTGTGAGTAACCATGGCCCACAATTCAATGCCAGATTCTGGAGTGCTCTCCTTGACCTCATCCAGTTTAAACCCTAAAGGATTCCCGCTTTTCACCCCCAATTAGATAGTTAAACTGAGAGGGTAAATCAAGCCCTGAAGCAGTACCTTTGCTGTTATGCTTCTACAAGTCATAAAACATGAGCATCTGATCTTTCTCTGGCACAGTTTGCATATAATAACGCCCATTCCTCCACCAGTCTTTCCCCTCTTGAGGACAATTTGGGTTACAATACCTCATTACATATTGGAACCTGCCTCACTTTCACTGTTCCAGCTGAAGAGGAGTGCCTAAATCATATTTATGAAACCCATAATATTGTATGTGGGCACCTGGCAAAGGCGGTCAATGTTTTTAACTAATTTGCAGACTGAAAACGTCAGCCATGGTATGAGCTCAATGAAGGTTCACTTGTTATGTCAGATATGTGCCACCTGGATATAAAGATTAATTCCTGTAAGCTAGCATAAAAACGCTCTGGCCCTTTAAAATGTTGAAGAATCTAGGATTTGGTGCCTTAAATATTAAGCTACCTTCTATTGGGAAAAGCACAACGTGTTTCATGTATCCCTGTTGCCTCCATTAAATAAACTATGCCCACATTGCCTGAACCTATCATGGTGGATGACTCTAAAGTAACAGAGGTAGAGGAAATCTTGGCATTTTGTAAATCAAAGCACTTAATTAAGTACCTGGTGGCTTAAAAGTGTTACCCTTTATTATAAAAATAGCTGGGTGAGTGCAAGAAATTGTTCTAACTGTAAAGAACTTGTAGAAACCTTCCACATAGCTCATCCTAATGCTCTCCACCCTCCCCAAAAAGGTGGTGGCCCTCCTGGCAATTAAGCTCCCTACAAGGCATAAAAATTATAACCTTGCTCATGTCCCAGGAGGAGACATGTAAACTTTATAAAAAGGAAAGCATAATGTATGTATAGATGACTATTCTCTACATTTGGATAGAGAAAAATTCCTTCAATGGAGTAGGAAGGGGCCTAAGCCCCAAATGATGCCTCTCTATATGATTAGTGACCTAGCTAAAGTGGTAGATGAGTGGTCAGTAAATGCCCTTGCTCCTAAAGAACCTTATTCTCTGCCCACATTTCCTTTTCTGATCTGTTAAAAATGATTGAGGGGTGTGCTGAGAGGCAGTTCATCTTAGGGCAATTCAGCAGGACCCTCAGACTCCCCCCAAGTGTAGCCTGATCACTGATGACATCCAAAAATCCACCCCATTTTTTCAAATTCCCATATAAGCTCTATTTGCTTTATAATTCAGATCAAATTTTTAAATGATTAAATTGCAGATTAAACCCACAAATTATGCAATTTTTGCCTGATATTTGTATGATTAATAATCTTGATAGAATGGGTTAAGCAGGACTGGTGTACACCTCTTACTTGTTAGGTGAAATCTGCTCAATTTTAGGGATATTCTGATCAATTTATTCATTATCTGATGGACATGCTATCATAATTTTCATGATGCCTTATGAGACCTCTGATGACTATTATTTCCTTTTAAACCATTGCACAAAGTCCACACTGCTAATTAGAGTGCTTGGTAGAGGCTTCTTTGCCTTTAGCGCTCTGTGCTCCTTCTTTCCACCCCATTATATAGTCAACTGCTCTCTTTAGGATAGGTTTCTGGCTATTTCTTTTGCTTTCATCCCTCTATATTTACTAAATGAAACAGTAATTTTCTGCTGAACCCTTTGTTACAAAATCTGAATCCACGCTGTTTCATTAAATTTTTGCTAAAAACTCCAATGATGCATTTTGCCATACATAAAAATGGTTTTTAAAAGTTGCCAAGTAGGCATTTCAATAATGAATTTGTTGTTGCTTCCATCTCTCTGTGAGCTATTGGACAACTAACCTCACAATTATGATTTCTGATCTGTTGTGCATGCACAGAGGCTGTTGACCAACTTTTTTTAAATTTATTTATCATATATGGGTGTGATCTGTGAAGTTTTTGTAATGGTATGTTCCTTGATATTTAAAAAATTCATCCATCCCACTTATATACATTAATGAACAGCCATAATCCTTGAGAATTTGTCGCCATAACTGCCTCACCCACCCTTTGGGTTGCCCCAGTAAGACCCATGGTTGCCCACAGTACATCCTCTTGGCTTGTTATGGGGGCATTTGATATGTGTTTGAGAAGATTTTCTACTCACTTTAATATAATAGAATCTCCCAACAAAGTCTTTAATTCTGCTGAGCCTATGGCAAGCTTAACCATTCACTGGGCATTGAAATACCCAACTTAAATAGCCAGTCTTTTTTTAGTTAGCATGAACCCTGACATCTCTAATTAACCTAACATCCAGGATCCATGTTGAGTCATCCAAAAATGTTGTTTTGTAACTAAAATTAAATGAATGTTATTTAAATCTCTTGACATTATAATACTGTCAACCTTCCAAAAGTTTGATCAGTTAGGGAATATACAATCTTTTTTGGATTAAAAATGATTATAATAGGAGCTAATTATACTTAAGGAAACCACAATGATAAAGATAAGAATGCTTTAAGCCAAGTAATGATTATGCCTTAACTTTCTAAAGAAAACAGAAGCTTTGCAGACATTAAGAATATCAGATAAGAGAATTTGTAGTCCCAAGAAGACGGTTATCCATACTGTTTAATCCTCTACTATTCAATTCTTATATAATGAGAACATCACTAAGCTTGGCTACCAGCTTTACCACGAGGTTCAGGTTCTATTAGTAGCAAAGGCAATGGCTGATTTCAATGTGAAAATTATATTATAACTTCACCAAGGTTTACACTGAGTTTGCTCACTTTTTACTATCTATTTTTGGTCAAGATCAGAAACAATGCCTATGATAAAGTACTTAAAGCAATGCACAATCACTTCTTTAAGCCATCTAATGAATAGATTTTTCAAAACACATCCATAAAACAGGCATATTTTATTAAAAACATTATAGAAGTTAGTTAACAATAAAATAAAAATATTAGAACTTGAAGGAAAATTGCTAAAAGTGACCAACTGGAAATGTGACTTCTAAGGCTTGTATGCTACAAGTTGCCCAAAGAAATGACCTAACATAAGTTATAGTACTTCTTCTGTGGATAACGAGGACCTGGGGTAATATAACTAACTATAAAAGGGGATGCTATATTATCAAAAACCATCTTGAAATTTTAAAAGTTAAAAGCGCCAACTAGGGAGAAATTCTTTCCCTTAAAAATCTCACCAACAAAGCACTAGCTATAACCTGGAGCCAACCTGATGAGCTCAAAAAAGAATGCCACGATATTGTTTTGAAGAAATACACTACAAATTTTGCAGAATGAGCTCAATTTGTGGAATTAGATGAATCTTAAAATCGCCTCCCTTGAAAAGAGTAAAGGTTGCTTTGTCACTAGAGACTTTAAGTAGGCCACTTACTGGGCGTTTAAAGAAAATTAAGACCAATATTTAGTAGATTTATACCCCACAATTAAAAAATTAAACACAAACTAAAACAAATTCTCTGGTTTCACTTTTATATATACTTTTTAAAAGATTTAGATTTGCATAATAGTTAGTAGCAGTGATCCAGTCAATTTATCTTGTTTCATTTTGCAAAAAAATTTTAGAGTACTGCCTAAGTGGACATTCTCAGCAATATGGAACAGCTGGATGAGAAAGTACCATAAGTGAAGAAGCATGTGGCACTTTGCTGATAAGAGTTTATGATATAAATGTGTCTATAATGCTCACATTTCTAGAGAAGTGATGGAGAACTCCTCAACCCACAACCTAGGAAAAACATGCTAGCAAGTGGGAAAACAGGGCTCCACAAAGGAGGACAGAGCCTAAAGGCCTTATGTAAATGGTTGAACAGATTATGTTATTTGCAACCTCTTACAGGCAAGCAAAGAGTAAAAACAGATGCACATATCAAATTAAAATAATGGAGGTTTTATTATTACTAAGTTGAACTATAAAGAAGGTTGGTCATGCATAAGCATTAACAAAGAATTGGGGGGAATCATCTATTAGGTGAGGCACAGTGCCCAGTTTAAACAATAAGTGCAACTTCTCATCCATTGTCATACTATAGCTTGATTAAGCCCACACTTGAGTAAATTGACTGGAGTTTTATCTTACCTGACTTAGTAAAACTATAAATTGAATGGGTCTCAAAGCCCCAATCTCCACACAAACGCAAAGTGCTGTCATAATTTCTATATAAATGGTGCGTTTAAGCCATGGATGTAATACCTATCTGACCATCAAGTGCACCCCTAGACCCAACTTGGGCATATTGCCTTTACCCAGCGTTGGTACAGGGTGTGCTTCAAGTCAGGTAGGCCAGCCAACTTAGTTCTCTTGACCTCCTCACAATCAGCCTTATTTCTGCAGTCTATAACTCTAATGATGTTATTTACCCATGACATTACCCTCCAGTCTTTTTGGGGATCTACCCCTCCTCCAGGGGCTTCAAGTAAGAAAAAGTTCTTATGGTAGATGCCAGTTTCATAGCTATAACCTGGTTTGGCCTTAGGTCCTGATGCCTCTGGAAAACGCTCATAAAAGGCATCAATAAGGTCTTGCGCTTGGATGAAGTCTATCATGTTCATATTTTTATATTAAAGGGGTCAATTGCCAGGATAAAGCTGGGTGCCAAGAGTCCAAACAGATTAAGCTTCAGAACCTTTCTAACTTGAGCCACACATTGGACCAATGCTGGGTACAGGTCAGATATGCCCAGGTTAGTTCAGAAGAAGTGCAACCTGCCCAGCCATGTATGATGGCTGTAGCATTGATTAGATGTGCTACCATCTAAATTATGATGGCTCAATTTGATAAATTTGGTGTACTGGGGTTCAAACCATTCGATTTATGAAATTTCTACTTGGGTTGGGCTCAACTTCAATTGATCAATCAAGTAAGTTGATTTCAGAAGTATGTTATCTGGTCATATGGAAGTGTGCACTATTTGTTAACCAGGGCTTAGTACCACTTTGCCCAATTGATAGTTTTCTGATTTGGCTTAGTTATGTTTGCTTAAGACCAACTTTCTCATTATTTATCTTCCCTTTAATAAACATTTTGTTAGTTTTACATTTTTGCTTATGTTGACTTAGGTGAACCTGTGTGCAGACCTCTTTGAGGAGGTCTCAAATCATGTTGGCCAATTTATTTTGTCTTAAAATTACAACAGCATTGGGTGCACCACTGGGCCACCTAGGTTCCCTCCAGACTAAGATACTTGTGCACTTTAGCCCTGTTGAAAGCATGGTTATGAAAGCCCCTTTGGGGCACAGCCAAGTCTTGCTGTTTATTCAATCTCTATTTTGTTTACCATACTAACCACCCACACTCTGTCACTTTAGCTCAATCACCCTTTGCTGAGCTATCTTTCATTTAATACTGACAACTAGTTTTCTTTCATTAATCCTGTGCACCATGCACCACCACACTGGGAACTGGAGAGTTATAGACACTCTTCTGACATTAGATGATTAACCTCTTTACTTTACATGCACAAACTTTTCTGTGTAGACTTTCATAAAATGCAAACAGGGTGCGCCAGCTGTTGGTCATGGCCACGGTGAGACTCACCACTGTTTTCTCATTTTGCCAATGGTTGGAGCATCTCAGCATTATTCTCAATACTTCTGACTGGAAAGTACACACCCTTCTTGCCCATACCTGGTGGATATGGATGCTTCACAATCTAAGAGTTATGATTTCTCAACTTTTTACCAAAATATATAAAATCAATAACATAAAAATGTTTTTTCCTTAGCATCACATTTGGATAGTGTAGATGGAATCATTGACAAAGGGCCTGGTGGTGATGGCCTTGGATAACAGTGCACAACCTGTAGTCCAAAATGGGTATGGTGTCATTTTCATCCTGAAATGGATTTTATAACGTTTCCTTATATACAACCAAGCCCTAAATCTTCTCTTATGGATCAGATATGGAACCCATTTCATTGTACTAAATCACCCCAGATAATCCACGCTTGACCACAACTATAATCTGCAGAACACAGGAGGCAGAAAAGGAATTACTTATTAAATATAAAAATGTTTATGCAGTTGCTGAAGATATGGTGGGATATGTGACCTCAGTAGTAAGAGTGGCCAACTATTCCTCTTCATTCTATGATGCAGAAACGTACCCAGTAATATGCTAATGGCCAAAAAGATTTTTGTGGTGAAGTGTTGGCATTGTCTGCTATAAATAAAGATTATTTGTGATATTTTTCTGTTAACTACTACCCTTCCATACCCTTTAGGAAAAATCAGCATGACTATTTTGGTGAATATAGAGGAGCCTCTGAAATTTTATGGATGAAGACCTAGACAACTACCTTGAGTTAAGATACTTGACAGATGGTATGGTTAGGGAGAGGCTTTTCTAAGGTATTTCTACACTGAAAATTATGGGGTTAGTGATTTATCAAGTAGGCAAATATCATTTGTCTGGCCACTTCTAAGCTATCATAAACCTCTTGTACCCCATCATTTTGGGTGTAGAGTGGTGGCAAAAGTTTGACATCAGAACCAACTTGAAAGACAATATCTTGTCCTTAACTTTGAAGAATGGTCATGATTCAAGTGTTCTTTTGGCTGAAGCAAAATTTCAGAGCAATTTACCTCACTGGCCTAATATCCACACACTCAATCTTGCTCCATTGCTGAAGCCCTCTTTGGAGGTTCCCTTACCTTTCTGTTCGGAGGAAGAGAATCTTCATTTGATGCGGCTTCAGCCAATGTACTATCAACTCATTAAGTTTTTGGTGGTGAGTTCAAGCTTACCGTTAATCTAGTGCATATATCTTCCCTGATTTATCATTTGACTGTATGGAAGGAAGCAGCCTTAGATGATGGGTTAAGGAGCAGTTAGCTAAAGGCACAATTTTTCAGTGACCTACCATGTATGTTCCCCACTTCTTTTTGTGGAGAAAGCAATGGTAACATATGCTTAGCATAGATTATGGGAATCTCAACAACGTCTCAGTACCAGACTGGAATCCCATCCCACTGGACTCACTGATTGCATGCTATGTGGAGAAGGTGAGATTCTTCTCCAAGCTGGATTGTTTATATGAGTTTAATCAGATCTGTATCAAGAAGGGCCAGGAGTGGCTGACTGCATTCCATACAAGGAAAGAGATCATTCAAATTCAGGTTATGCCCTTTGGGCTTAAAAATGCCTCTGCTATCTTTCAACGCTGTATTAGGTGTCTGTGAGGCACCTTCTGGGGTATGCGCAGTAGCATACATGGATGATATTCTGGTATTTTTCACTGATAATGAGTCCCATGCAGTACACCTTCACCAGGTAAGGAGCGTTTGAGGGCAGCTGTCCTTACATTAAAAATAAGTAAATGTAGATTATTTAAGTCCCAGGTCATCTTTCTGGAAAACGTCATGTTTGACCAAAGGCACATGATAACTCCAGACAAGGAGAAGGCAAATTTTGAGTGGCTCACTCCCTTTTTTGTTAAAAAATTGAGGAGTTTTTTTGTGGATGTGTACATCCCCATAGGAAATTCACACCAAATCTTTCTGAAGCGGTTGTCATGGTTGAATGACATAATAGTGGGAACTGATTCTAGAGATAAGGCTGGGTGACAGGAGGCTCAGAAGGTGAAACTTCAGGCTCTTCCTGACCTGAAACACACCTTAGACCAACATTAACGCTGGGTGCAAGCCAAGCATGCTAGGTTGATACTAATGGGGTGCAAAACGCCCAGACTCTTATCTTAGACCAGGCACTGAAACAAATGATGTACATTACAAACAAAGATAGTTCAATTCGGTTAACTGGAGAGCAAGGGTTCAAATCCCATTCAAGTTATGAAATTTTAAGTTTGGGTAAAATATGGCTTCAATCAATTACTCGAGTGAAGGCACTTTCAGTGTATTTTACAAAAATGGATGGAAGCATCTGTTTATTGGAGCGTCAAGGCTTGGGTGCACTTCTGCAGAACCTGAATTTCCTTAACCCACTTTAAATATGTTTTTGCAACCAACTTTTCATTGGTTGACTTTCTTAAATAAAAATACCCGTTTTTTTCATTTTACTTATGGTTCCTTAAGCTAAATTGGTGGCGGACCTCTTTGGGGAGGTCTCCAACTATGTGGGCCACTACCTTTTATCACAATTTACCAAAATCCCAGGTGCTCCCTTGGGCCACCCAGGTCAACTCCAGATTGAGGCACCCAAGCCCCCTGACACCAAGTTACACTTGATTATGGACTCCCCTCTGGGGTCCACTCAAACTGTTATGTTCCTCACTTATCTGGTACTATATGTTGCACTCTACACCCTTGCCTGGGGTACCTTTTGCACAGGCACTGTTCAAGGTGTCTTCTTTCCCTTTTTCTTAATGCTAGTTCCCCAACAATGTGGGTTTGCATCCCACATCACCTTGCTGGGAATGAGAGAGTTACAGACACTCTCTTGACAGCGGTGACACTCTTGTATAAGGCAATTAGGGCAAAAGTGCTCCAGTGGTCCTCAGCTTTGCAGGATGCCTTTCATGTGGGTAAAGTGTACTCTGCTGTCCACATCTGTTCTTCCCATGTCAACCTCAATTAAGAGTTTATTGTTGCTTCTGACGCCTTCAACTTTTCCATCACAATGGCCCTATTACAAGTAGGTGAAAATGGAATAGAGCATCTGGTAGGATAATATTCCAGAAAGATGTCTCTACCAGAGTTAAATTATGCCGTATATGGTTAAGAGTTACTAGCAGTGGTGGAGGCACTAACTTATTGGTATCATCACTTGCATTGCTCATCCCAACCCTTCCACATATGTACAGACCACCATGCCTTGCTGTACTACCATGCACCTCATGTCTTGACCCCATAGAAAACCTTCTGGCATGGGACCTAGACTTTTTGTATTTTTTATGAAGTTACTAAGGGCAATGATAATGGTTTGGTGGATGCTTTAAACTACAATCCTACAATAGCTCCCAATCCTAAGGAGATAGAAGTGCATAATACCCACTTGATGATTTCACTAGATAAAATTGTATCTCAACTTCCCTCTCCCTCAGTCAAAAGGCCAGCTCTTTCTCCTCTGGAAATTTGGAGGAATATGGTATTTTCAGAAAGGTAGTCCTTTCAAAGCCTTTATCAGCCAAATATGCTGTGGTTCTTACTAAGAGCGCTTTGAATCAGGAGGTATATTCAGGGGTTATTATATAAAGAATGAGACGGTGTGGTTTCAGGGGCGCATATGGGTTCCTGCTGGACCACCTTTCTGAAAAACATCTGGGACCATCATGATGAAATCACCTTTGGTCTTCCTGGAAAGGCAAAGACTCTGAGGTTACTTTTCTGCACTTAGAATTGAAAGGGGTTAACCACACAGGTGGGCAGACATTGTAAAGAGTGCCTGGTCTGCACCCAAATGAAACCAATTTGACAGCAATAGTGGGGCTGTTAATACAAGTTCAAAAGACTGAAGGGCCTTGGACTTCTCTATCAGTTAATTTTATTGTATTTTGCCTGAATCTGATGGCTACAATGCCATCATGGTGGTGGACCATTTTATGAAGTTTGTCACTTTATTCCATGCAGAACCACAGTCACCATGGTAAAGTTGGCTTGGCTTTTTGTCACTCATGTGTTTGCTCTTCATGGGGTCCCCCAAGAAATAATTAATGATTGTGGACCCCAGTTTACCTCTATCTTTTGGAAAGAGCTGTGTAAAACTCTGAAAATCTGTCCCTCCGTTCAACTGCCTATTATCCCCAATTAGATGAGCAGACTAAATGAGTGAACTATTGCCTTGAACAGTTCTATAAGTGGTACACTGCTGCAGATTATTCAGTTTGGGTTTTCCATCTCCCCATAGCCTAAACTCAGCTATAACAACGCCTCAATACATCAATTGGTTGTTCCTCCTTCTTTGCCAACTTTGACTTTAATTCTACCTACAACATGGAGCCCAGTTGAGGATCCAAAAACTGGAAGTGATGGTGGAATTTTCAAAATAATCAAGAAAGTACATTGGGGGGTGAGCACAAATTTAAATGTGGCTATACAGTCTTACAAGGAGAACGCTGCTGGTAAGAGACAAGTTGTATCAGCATACAAGAAAGGAGATCTCATGATTCAGGATGCTAAATAAATCCTAATCAAGTAACCATGCAAAAACTAGGACCAAAGAGGATTGGGCCATACCACATCATCATAAAGGTAGGCTATGCCTAATACCAGGTTAACCCCCTCATTTTGAATCTTTTCAGTCCTTCATGAAATCAAGCCCATGTGGTTTGAAAGCCTCCTACCTGAGACTTCTCAGGCTTATCTTGTGGATGAGACGCTGGAGTGAGAAATGGAGGAGATAGCAGCCTTCCATCAGATAAGAAAAAGACTTGAGTATCTTGTATCATGAAAGAGATTTGATGCAGTGAAAAACAGTCAAGTTCCAGTGCAGGACTATATCCATGCCCAAGACTTGATTAAAGCATTCCACAAACGTTTCCCTGAGGCTGCAGATTCCAAGTCCAAGCAAGCCATCACTGCCATGAAGTTGGCCCCTGCTCACAAAAACTTTTCCTTGTTGAATGCCTCTGGAGGGGGGGTAGAGCACATAAAAGTGGAAAGAGTAGCATTATGTTCACATGACTATATTAAAAGAGGTCAATTGCTAGGATAAGTCTGGGTGCCAAGAGTCCAGGAAGGTTAAGTTTAAAGACCTTTCTGTCTTGAGGGACACATTGGACCAACGCTGGATATAGGCCATGTATGCACAGGTTGGTTCAGAGGAAGTGCAACCTGTGCAGCCATGTATAATGGCCGTAGCATTAAGATGGATGTGCTACCACCTTAATTACAATGGATCAATTTGATATATTGGTGAACAGGGGCTTGAAATTAATTTGATTTATGAAATTTCTACTTGGGTTGGGCTCAACTTCAATTGATCACTAAGTTTGGTTGATTTTGAAGTTTATCACCTGGTCAGATATAGTGTGCACTTATTGGTGCACCAGGGCTTAGTACCACTTTCTGAAATTGATGGTTTCTCCAAGTTTGCTTAGTTATGTTTTCTCAAGACCAACCTTTCTCATTGGTCATTTTCCCTTAATAAACTCTTTGTTAGTTTTATGTTTTTCCTTTGGTTGACTTGGGCAATCCTGTGCATGAACCTCTTTATGGAGGTCTCACTTCACGTTAGCTAAATTATTTGTCTTAAGATTACAACAGCATTGGGTGCACCACTGGGCCACCCATGTTCCCTCCAGAATGAGGCCCCCATGTACTCTAGCCCTGTTTAAAACTTGGCTATGAACGCCCCTTTGGGGCAAAGCCAAGTCTCGCTGTTGGTTCAATCTCTATTTATGTTTACCATGTTAACCACCCTTGCCCTACGTCACTTTAGCTCAAGCACTCTCTGCTAGGATATCTTTCAATTTTATATTGACAACTAGTTCCCTTGAATTGGACCTGTGCACCATGCACCATTACGCTTGAAACTGAAGAGTTATAGACACTCTCCTGACACAGTCATGTGCTAGTACTAATCTATTCTCATCAGCATTAAATCCTTTCCATGAAACCTGGTACTTAAGTATTATCCTCACACAGCAAGAGGCTACAATCTCCTCCACCTCCCACTCTAGTGCCTCATCCACAAGATATAGAACTGAGGTTTTAGGCGATTGACCCTCAAATGAGGTCAGCTTGCTCTCATGAAACATGCCAAAGTTTCAAAATTGTGGGTTGATCCAACTAGTATAAGATATGACCCACCTCCCTGATATTGCAGTTAGGTCCTATCCTCTTTGGTCCCAGTTTCTTGCAGGGCTGATTGATTATAATATTTTGGGCATCAAGCATCACTAAATCTCCCTCCTTATATGCTGAACCCACCCATCCCTTACCATCGGCATTCTCCTTATAAGTCTGCATAGTGGCATTAAAGTTGTGTCAACCTTTTAATGTACCTTCTTTACAGACTTGCCAAAGTCCATCACTGCCTGCACCTTGGACCCACAGCTGGGTTCCATATTAAAGCAGGGTTGAAGCCATTATTGGAAAATACTGGAGAATACCCAATAGAAGCATGTGGACGTTATTATAGCAAAAATTGGGCCATGGGAAGATGAGAAGCTCAAATCAAAATGGTCTGCTGCAGTGTAACACCACAAAAACTGCTTAAGGCACTGGTTTACTCACTTTGTCTGCCTATCTGATTGAGATGGTAGGCTTTAGAACAGCATGAATAAATATGAAGAATTCTGCACAATTCTTCTCATCTTACTGATGTGAACAGGATTCTACAGTCAAAAATAGTCCTTTATGCAACACATTAGGGAAAACACATGAGAAACTAATAGCTTGCCAGCCATACCACTGTTAATGTGGTGGTATATGAAATAAAATGATAAAACTTAGTAAACTAGTCCACCACTACTATAATAGCATCATCCCTCTGAAAAGGGTAGCTCCAAACTAAAGTTGTATGAGAGGGAATTCCAGGGCTTAGCTGCCTTCTGGACTGGTACAAACAACCCTAAGAAAAGATGATGATTTGGCTTCATCCTATTGCAGACCATGCACTCTTTGGAATACCTTACAACCTGTGAAACCAAACTCTTCCAGTTGTAGATACAGAAGATAAGCTTCTATGACTTCTTTTTCCAGATATCCTAAAGTTATGCAATCTGTTGGAAATAATGGGATTTGCTCTAGTATGGGCGAGATTTGGATGCAAAATAATTTGCAACATGAACAATGGAGTTCTGGAGCTACAAAAACTATAGAAAATTACAATAAACTTCTATATGAGCGATTGAAATCTCAAACCCTTTTTGAATCTACCAATTCAAATAACATAAATTATTGCATTTAAAGATCTCCTGAATCTCCCACCTTAATCAAGAACATATATACCAAGACCTACACTTTCTTATGCATCTCTGAAACTCCTTACCCAACTCAATCCCAATTTTCTACTAAAGTATACCTCACATGATTCTGAATCCCTTTAAATATTCTAAAATATCTTCCAATTATAACCAATTGAGTTGCATCTATTAGCTTTAATATTTTTCAGTCTCATTCAGAATTTACCTGCTGTAGGGCTTCCATTTTTTGAGCTCAATGATGATATGCCCAAGAAGCTGACAGTCAATATTTTAGGCCAAAAAAGCCACACAACAAGTATATTTTTATATCTAAAAGGGTGCCAAGTCAACGCTTAAGTCCTGTCAGCTAGAGTATTCATCCTATGATAAGCACGGCAAAATAGACTTGTTGAATTCAAGTAACTAAGTGAAATATAGATATAACAACTTAACTCTAATATAATATAAATCAGGGGGTTTTATATGTTACAATTAACAATAAAAACCTAAAGAATATTAATAAAGATAATAGAGGTGAAAATACAGAAAGACTGCTCTTGGTCAGATGATACATTCTGTATGTTATAATTGCTTTGTATCATTTCTTTAATAGAGCAAAAATGGTGAGTTGAATACCCAAGTCAGATGAGACTGTGTTTCACTTAGGTTGATCATTTAGCAGCTTATTGATTACTACCCTTTTTGGTGTCATTTTAATTTTTGATATTGTGTTCCACTACAAGTAGTTGTCACATGCTCTTCAGTTAATTTATCATTTCTATGAGTCAGAAATTCATTTTGGGTATTTTAGGCTTGAATTGGTTTGTCAGAGTTTTAATGGAGTTGACTAGAGCTGTTCTGACTTTCAATTACTCAAGGCAATTTATTGAGATAATGGATTTAACCCCCTTCTTGGTCTAAATGATACTTCAGCTGAGGGAATCAAATGATAAATATACTTTCCATCATGTCTGATATCAGGTGATCTGACAACACCCTCTTCAAGAATATTGGTGGGTCAGTACTGACACAAAAATCAGCTATGAATGCAGTTGATTGTTACTCCAGTTTTCAAAGGCTTGATGGAGTATTCATCTCCACGTTTTAAGTAATTGCATATAGCCCAACCCTTATGGAATATAATTTCCCCCTCAAGGTGCTATTCAATTGTGATAAAATAGGTCTAAGTTTGAAATATCAAAGACAGGTATAGGTTGGTGAGTTGCATTTGCTGCTTGACCTTCCCTTGTGACTGTCTTGGTCAAATTTGTCATTGCCTCTGACTAAAGGTCTACTATCTTCTGGGATAATTTTCTTAGCTCTTTCTCAGGGTCTTTGGAATTATCACCAGTAACTTCTTGAGCCAATAAAGCTGGGATTTGAGGTTCTTTTCTGTATAAGGCCTTGAAGGGAGACATTTTAGTTATTTGATGGAAACTTATCCTATAAGCAATCAATGCACTTGATAGATATTGGTCCTAGTGTAGTGGATCAGTAGTGGCCACCTTGCATATTATTGAGACCAATATTCCATTTGCTCTTTCTACATCCTCATAAGTTGATGGGTTGTAAAGCACTGGGAATAATTTTTGAGTTCCCATGTTCTTAGCTAATATCCTCACAACACTCTATGAAAAAATTCTTTCCATTATCGCTTAATAGAACCATTGGCAGCCATTTCTAGTAAATATATTTTGATATAAAAAGTTAGAAGTAGCTTTAACACTTTATGCGGAAATGGCAATTGCTCCAATCTACTTCATTCTATGTTTATTACTAATTAGGATATATTGATTTCTTTCTGTGGACTCAGGTAGTGGACCTACAACATCTTAACTGATGGTATAAAGTGTCTTAGATTGAGACTTTTACTTGCCCTTATTCAGCCTCTGCTTTTTTTACAAGTGATGCAAGAATCTAAGATTCCACTTTAGAATCCAATATTTCTTTCTAATAGTAGCAATCCTTGATCCATTCATAAGTTTTTCTGGCTCCTCACAGCCTAAAATATTGTGGGCTTCTATTATAACTGGACACATCCAGAAAATTGCAAGTAAGGTAACCAGTTGATTCTGACTTTCTTGTAAATTAATCCCATAAGAACCTTCATATTTTGAGTGTTTGTCTAAGCATCTTATAAACTGGTATAAGTTTGTTCTTATAAGAGTCTGGCTTCATTAATAGGTCATGTAACTATCCAACTTCACTATTATCAAGATATAGTAGGGTCAGTTTAGTCAGTACATCTACATTCATGTGTTTTGTCCAACTTGGTGGACAATATTCATGTCATAATGCTGAAGCTAGTTTGCCCATATGGCTATTCTTCTTGTCAGATCTTTCATATTTTACAGCTGCTTTAGTGAGGCGTGGTCTGTCACAACTGTAAAGTTTGTACCATACAAGAAAGCTCAGAGATGTTTTACCACCAGTAAAACAGCTAAGTACCCTTTCTATGTGACGTTATGATACTGCTCAGCTTTAGAAAGTGATTTGCTGTAATATGACACCAGGTGGTCAATGCCATTTTCATCAAGTTGAGAAACGATGGCACCTACAGCTAAGTCAGAGGCATCAGTGAACTGGATGAATGGCTTTCCCATAGTCTAGATGATATAAGATTGGTCATCTTTTCAAAAACTCTTCATTAACTCAAATGCAGTTCTCTGCTCTATCCTTCATACAAAAGGGACATTTTTGTCAAGCAATCAGACAAGAGGTTTATCAAGTTGAGAAAAGACAAAAAATTAACTGATGATATTATCCCATCATTACTAAGTTTATCTGTATATCTTGAAGGCTCTTTGATTCAGGCATCTTGGAGATTGCTTCAACCTTATCATACAATGGTTGAATTCCTTTCCAAGTTATAGCATGTCTTAGAAATTCCAAGTTTTGCTGGAAAAAGGTACACTTTGCAGGATTTAGTTTGATATGATTCTCTCTCAGTAATTGAAACACTGACTTGAGGTGGTCTAGATGATCATTGAAGGTTTGGAAAACACTGTTATACATATAGGTAAACAATTACACAGCTGAGTTTAAGGTCTTAAATGATGTTACCCATTGCCTGTTGGAACAATGCAGGAGTGTTGCATAATCCCTGTGAAGCTGGGTAGGTAAAAATAACCCTTCTGTGCATATTAACGAGCATTTCTCTTGGACTTCTGGCAATAAATTCATCTGCTAATACTGCTGGCAATGTCCATTGCAGAGAATAAATTTGGCCAGAGAGTCAGGCTAGGGTATTGTAATTCTTTGATTGATAGCTGTCCTTCTTAGTGAAACTATTTTGCTTTCAATAATCCATCTTTATTCTATGACCACTGTTCTTCTTCTTTATAAAGTAACAGTGGGGATGACCATAGACTCTGGAAGGCACAAATAAGCCATCATCTAATAATTGATTGAGCCCAATCTTCATGTATTGCTCCTCTACCTTCAAAATTCTATATGTCTTTGATCTGATAGGGGTGAAAACTCTACATTGATACTATGTGTCCAGTCTTTAAATGTGACCATAGTTACATATGATGTGGAATACAAACATGATAACCTTTAAGTAGTTGATGCAAATTATTAAGTTTCTCTTAATTTAATTTTTGGATATTTGGACTTGAGGAATAGCACAAATTAAATTGTTGGCAGCTAGGCCAAAATCAAGGTGAGTATCAATAAAATGTACCTTGTCAATTTCATCAATGGAAAGTAGATGACCTTTCCTGATTTCTTAATGCTTCTTGACTAGGATATCATTGTTAATTAGATTCCCATATAGTAGCTCAATAGACCATTAATAAGCTGGGGCAAGGACTTCTGGCAAAGCTCTTGGTTCAAACCTAATTAATTCATCAACACTAATGATATGTAGCAAGCAGTTCAGGTGTATATACAGGGTATTTTGGTAGATGAAATTCTTTGTTTACCTGGTTTAATTTTTCCCTCTTTAGTATAATATGATATCCCTATGCTGCAACTACTGAGTCAGGTAGCTCTTTTGTGTTTCTAACAGAGGTAGAATATCACAAATGAAATTTGTAAAACAAGGTACTCAACCAGATAAGAGTAATCCTTACTTGCTGAAATCTTTAATATCCAAGACAAGGGAAACTTCATGATTGAAGAGTGATATTTATCCTTCTTTATATTGATAACTTTTATTATTTTAATAATAAATTGCAAATTGATGAGAACTATGTATAAACTGTTTTCAAGGTCAACGGCTGGATCTGAAAGTACTAATTTGCCAACTTGGATTAGCAGAGAAGAGTATGCACCTATCACCTTGGTGTTATTCATACCAGCAGTACTGTACTACTGAGTGTATTTAAGGCCTGGAGCGAGTTTGACCTTCTTGATGAGTTAGGATGACACAACAGTGATAGATGATTACACATATAAGATAGCCATAACTTGGATCTTTTTGAATTACAACTTTCACTTTGATGATGGTTCCTCCAAACTTTGGTGAAAGGGCTAACACTTCCTTGAGGCTGAATGTTGCTTGAGCTTTTTGGCAGTCTCAGGATACTTCTTCTTGATTTCCATTAGACTGTGGATGCTTGAGATGGGTCATATCAACAGGGCAGGGTACTGATCAGTGTCACTGGCTGTATCAAATATCTGAGGGCACTTTATAACATGATTGAGGTAGGTGCCTTTAGAAACCCACACATCATCAACATTTTCAATTCAAATGGTCTAAATGGCGAGCTCAGTGGGTGAACCTAAAATGTAATAACATGCATCTTCATAACCCCTTTCAGAGTCGTCATTGAGTTCATTTTCAATGAGAGCAAGGTGAGCAATTAGCAATCTTTCACTTTCAGATACTTTGGGTTGGTCAGATTTAGAGATATCTGACCCTAAGCCAACCTTCCTTTTCTCTGCTCTGCAAGGGCAGAGTTTTGCTTGAAATACATATCCTTGGTATGGTTGTTCTTCTTGCAGTAGTTGCATCTTGGCTTTTCCTCCTTCTTAGGCTTTGCTTCTTCCACAGTATAATCTCTAGGTTTTGTAAAGGCCTTTCATGAGGGCTCTGGCTTGTGTATGTTAACTACATCAAGTAAAGCTTCCTTAATGTCCAATACAGAATTGAAGCTTCATTTAAAAGATTTGATATATATGTCTAAGTAAGGTTTACTATGTAAACCAGCAACAACAGCAGCTATGGCATCATCCAGAGTCAGCATCATTGAGGTTAAAAATGTTTGGGTTTCTTTAAAAAGTGGTCAGCAAATTTGGCAAAGTTTCATTTTGGCGCAGTGAAATTTACATGAAGGCTTGTTTCTTCATACTCAGGCTCTTCTTTGACCCAAATCCTTGATGAGCGCTTCCTTCACTTCTCTCTAAGTATGCAAGTCTTCCATATGAAACATTATAACTTCTTGAGCCATACAGCTTAAACAAAATAAAATATGCTCAACCTTTTTATGATCAGTTTCACCTTCCATTACAACTTCATAGATATAGAGGTAAGATGTGATACTCTTTTTGCCAGGTGTTACTTTTCCTTGGATGTAGACCTAAAGGTTTTGGTCTCCAATCCAGTAATAACATGTACTCTAATAGCATCAGATTCTGCAATCTCAGTTTCCACATTGCTCTGTTTAACTTGGCGTTCCAAGTTGACATATTTTGTCATATAGAGGATTGAGATGTTGCTCCATTTCCTCTAGGGTAAGACTTGGCGTTATATTAAGTAGATTGATTCTTCTTTTTTTAGCACTAGTGGTGCCCAACACAAAAGGGGGAGCCACCATGCATCCAGATTAATTCTTCTTTAAAGATTAAATTTACTTTCTCTAAGTTTTTAATGCAGATGTCCAGATCATGAATTTTTTGGCAAGCTGATGAGCAAAATGGTTGCAAAAGCTTACTCTAATCCTCCAATAATTCAATGCACTGATTCAAGTCCACCTTTATCCCCTTACATCTGGTGCTTTAAGAAAGCTTGTCAGTCTTGGTTTTTAACTTTTCTGAGAGATTAAGCCAGCATTTCTCAGCTTCATTGAGGTGAAAATAGACTTGGTTAATATCTTCCCAGCTAAAAGGTTTGCCTCTCAGGTTGCTCTCCAACTTGTTGAGTTGCTCAGTAATGAACAGGTAGATTCCTGAGTTTCACAGTTTGCAAGCTCTTGTTTGACCTGAGATACTTAAAAGGATATTTTGTGACACTGATGAAGGCTCAGAGGTTTGATGGGCCTTCAGCTTATCAATTTGTTATTAAGCTTGCTCTAGCTATGCATCAAGGATGAAAATTTTCTCTTCCTCCTTGTAACTTCTAGTAGAAGCTTGAGCTGCCATTTCACCATGAGCTTCATAATCCTATTTATGGAGCTCTTCAGCGAAGGCATTAAATTGCTTGTATTTTTGCTTGACTCTGTTATGTCTTTTCAAAGAAGCTTCACAACTTTCTCCACATACTTGATAACAACAGAATCAATTGTCCCCATTTGATTATAAAGCTGAATTATGTAGGAACGGTTTACTTAAATTAAACAGGGGATATCTTATATATTATGAGATAATAAGTTATATACCTGATTGTAAGCATCCATAGGACCTCTTGGGTATTAATATGATGGTGAAGTTCCTTGTTATTGACTCCTAGTAATTGCATGATATTATAGAGCGCAGAATGTATAAATTGCATAATGTAGCAAAATAGTTTTGAACTTGATTCATAACTCTCTGGGAGAGAACTAGATTTATATAGGCTTATGAGAGATCTGTCCACAGAGGATGCTTTTTGCTGGTTCCTCTTTCTCCTAAGTTAATAATTCCACAAATTAATGCTTTAACACCTCATTAGAGATCAAAGTAAGACAATGAGATTTGGGAATCACCATAGAAATTTCTTGAACTTGAAATATGAAAAGATGTTGACTTCCCATTCCTTCATCTTCACGTTTTTGTTGTGCACCAAGCAGCTGACACTATCATTGGGTTATTTTACAAGTTGCAATTAATTAGTTGCAGATATCTTTAAGCGTCAGATGGACCTCTGTAGTGAGCACCAGCCTGTAGAGCTTCCATTTTTGAGCTTGATGGTGCTATGCCCAATAAGCCCAACAGATAATACTTGAGTCTGACTAAGCTGTATAATAAGTATATTATTTATTTAAAAGGGTGCCAAGTAACTGCTTATGTCCTGTCAGCTATAGTATCCATCCTATGGTAAGCATGTCAAAATAGACTTGTTGAAGTCAAGTATGAAAGTGAGATATAAAAATAACAACATAACTTTATTATAATATAAATCAGTGGTTTTTATATGTCATAATTAACAATATAAACCCCAAAAGGAAAAAGGATTAATAAAGATAATAGGGGGAAATCCAGAAGGGAGGTTCTTGGTCAGATGATACATTCTGAGTGGTATAATGCCTTTGTACCATAATTTTGATAGGGCAAAAATTGTGAGCTGAATATTTAAGTCAGATGATACTGAGTGTCATTTAAGTTGATTATTTGGCAGTTTATTGATTCCTACTCTTTTCAGATTTATCTTAATCTTTAGCCTTGAGTGCCACTACAAGTAGTTGTCACTGACCTCCATTTAATCCACCATTTTAAAGAGTCAGAAATTTATCTTGAGGTATTTTAGGCTCAAATTGGTTTATTGGAGTTTCACTAGAGTTGACTAGAGCTGTGCTGAATATCAAATTCTCTAGAGAATTTATTTAGAAAAAGGCTTTAACCCTTTTTGAGTCTATGATGTCAAACCAGCTGTGAGAGTTGAAAAGTCAATATTCTTTCCATTATGTCTGATATCAGGATATCTAACACCTGCTAAAGAAGAGCAGATATGTTACCTTTGTTCAGCAAAGCTTTTAAGAGATTGACTTTGTTTCTATAATAGTTAAGCTAAGAGTTTTTCCCTAAAATTAATGAAGACTGTTAGAAGATATGCTGTTACTATGATAACAAATAATTGTGTAGCCTTCAAAAACCAGACTTTGAATTCAATAAAAATCCCAAAACTGGTGTTTTCTGCCAGGTCCCTTCCAAGGCTAACTGGTGAAGACATACCTTCACACCAAAGAACAGCAATAGTTGCCTTCCTGATATGGGTGAGAATATGAGGGTAGCTCAATGGGTTCACTTAAATAATGAAAAAATCCATTCCAAGCCCCCAAGAAATTAAACTCTAAAATTTACTTTCTTAGGAAGATGTCTGTCAGGAATTTCCATGGTAGGTGGGAAGTCTCAAACTTGGGTCTGTGATACATTTATTTAAGCAATTTTGGCCTATATTTTTTATTAATTAAACTGTAATGGGAAAAAAAACGTCTCAGTTTTGAAACACCATCTTGCCTTAAGGATTATCAGATTTATTTGATGCCAAAAGATTGTCTGACAAGAGGTTTCCTCAAAGTAAGTGTTTTAACTCCATGTACTCACCAATAAAATTGCACATTTTAGAAAAATTTAATGTGTGGAAAAATGATACAAGTAAGTGAGGATTTTAACCCCAGAATTATTCTTATTTTATTTTTTGTTAAAATTAAACATGCAAACAAATGCAATCCCGATAAAAGTATGGCACCATGAGTGACACAATAAAAAACCCAGAGTATTCAGAAAATTCAACAGATAACCAGAGCCTAACATTTTATTTAAGAAAAAATTAGGTTTGCTATGGGATACCAGGTAAGACAAGGTAAGAGTGGCCCTGAGGCCATCAGAGAGACCCATGTGAAGGTGGGAAATGACAAAGAATTTCAGATGAGTTCAGAATCACATGGGCCTGACATTTTAAGGTTGCCCTTCTAGAGAGTCTCTCTCACATTATTCTTTAGGCTCCTAAGGGCTTAAAGAATAGCTCAGGAGGGGCACAGCCCAGTGCTAAACCCTGCATAAACTGCAAAATAACTCAAAAAGCATTTTAGCTTGAGACTGAGAAAGCCAAATATCAAGTCAAAATGTAATTATTGGTTCATCCCAACTATTACAACAACAATCACTATTTTATTGGAATTAAGGCCCAATATTACTAATTATAATTTTTCTAGCATTAAACAATTAGTGCTAAATTTACAGTTATACATATTTTGGATGAATCACATTATTTTTGCTCTATTTATAAATAAGTTAGGGAAAAATGCTCAAGGTAAGTTGTTCTTCATCCTGATATTAGACCTTAAAAATGTATTCGATGTCTATTTCCTCTACCCACCTCATTACCCACCTCACACATGTTATGTCTTGTATCACTACTATACCTTTCTATATGTTGGCTTCCCTGTGGCAGATAGTGGAAAACGCCTATCTGTGTTATAATTATATCAGTTTAACTTCCATAAATAAATTAGGATCTAATCCAACCCTAAATTTAAACTGTACCTTTACCTCCTATCTCCAAATCTATTTCTAACTTTACATATGGTATACACCAATCTCTCACCATCTGGAATTTAGAGATCAAGGGTTTAGACCTATTGTCCCTATTTAATTTAAATCCAGGTGACTCAAAGCTCTGGGGTGTTGGATTTTACCTTTTTCTTCTCTTAGTCAAGAAGCCTTTATTTCAGATGTTTTGTCTGGAGAGGTAATTCCTTATAAAAATTTGGCAATATTTACTTAAAATTGTGAAAAGAAGATAGTATAGTTATTACCATCTAGTACTAAAAAAAAGATAGTATAGTTATTAGCTTAAATTGCACAAAAATAGGGAAATCAAGCCAGTGTTTTCATCAATCTCCATGCATGGTAAACTTTGATCTAATTTCTCATTGTATAATTGGTATTCATTCGCCTCATAGATTGGAATTGAACTCTGATTTTAGGGGTAAATTTTTTTGAAAATTATCCCCAACAATAGTTTTAGCTATTTGGACAGTCCAGGTTTGAATCCCATCATCCAACTCATCCAAATTGTAAGGAGAGTGTCTATAAACTCTCCTGTTTTCATTGTAGTATTGCTTGATGCACAGAGCCAACACCAGGGAACTAGCTGTTAGAATCAAAGTCACTATTTTTCAGCAGAGGGTGCTGGAGCAATAATAACTCAAGCAAAAGTTAGCAATTATTAAGATAAAAAACTCAACCAAAAATGACGCAGTGCACTAAAGGAGAAGTGGTAAACGTCTCAGGTTGGAGGAAACCTGGGTGAACCAATGATGCACTAGGTGATAGCATAATCATACATAAAATGTGGTGGTTAAGATAGCATGAGACCTCCTCAAAAGAGGTCCATGCACAGGATCATTCAAGGTATCATAGTTAAAATGGAAAAATGGGGGAACTTTATTAAAAAAAGTTGATTAACAAGGAATGTTGGTCTTGGGAAACATTATTAAACTTTGCCAAGAAAATTTGAAGTCTGCTGAAGCGGTCACAAGCACCATTTCACCAATAGGCAAACACTACCATCCAAATTGGTAGAAAACACTGAAACTGACTTCACTCAAGTAATCGATTGAAATTGGATCTGACCCAGAATGTGTGATTTTGTAAATGAAACGTGTTTTGAAACCCCATTTCTTGACTAACTGAATTAAACTGTCTGCATTAATTGTATAAACTGTTTATTAACCCTGGGCTGCTGTAAGGGGCTGGGCATTAGGCACCTCACTAGTACCAACCTGGGCATATTTAGCTTGTACCCAGCACTGGTCTAGTGTGTGCCTGAGGTCAGGGAGGGCCTGAATCTTCACCTTCTGGGCCTCCTGCCACCCATCCTTATCCTTAGGGTTGGTCCAAACTATGATGTCATTTAACCATAACATTATCCTCTCCTCCCAATGGGGCTCAACCCCCCTCCAGGGGCTTGCACAAGGGAAAAGTTCTTGTAGGCTGGGGCCAACTTCATGGTGGCAATGGTCAGTTTGTGTTGAGTTCCAGCAGCCTGGGGAAAACACTTGTGGAAGGCTTCAATCAGATCTTGGGCATGCACACAGTTGTGTGCTGGAACCCAACTGTTCTCTGCAGCGTCAAAACTTCTTCCAAGATACCAGTACTCAAGTCCTCATTTAACATGGTGGGAGGCAACTATTTCTTCCACTTTCCACTCTGGCACCCCATCTACAAGATAGGCCTCAGGAGTCTCTGGTTGGGGCCCTTGGATAATGTCAATTTTCTCTCATAAAGCACAGAGAAGATCTGGAATAAAGAGGGAAGATCTAGCTGGTATGAGGCATGGCCCACCTTTCTAACCATGCGGTAAAGGCCAATCCTCTTTGGTCCTAGCTTCTTGCATGGCTGATTGATAGAGATGTTATGAGCATCAAGTATCACAAGATCCCCTTCCTTGTATGCGGGACCCACTCAGTGCTTCCCATCAGCATTCTTCTTATAAACTTGCATTGCCACCTCCAAACTTGTGAAAACCCCCCACACACACACACACACACACACACACACACACACACACACACACACACACACACACACACACACACACACACACACACACACACACACACACACACACACAATGGTGGACCTTCTTGATAGTTTTGGCAAAGTTCACCACCACTTCAACCTTAGAACCACAGCTGGGCTCCATGTTAAAGGCTGGGTTAAAGCCATGGTTAATGAAAAAAGGGAACAACTAATAGAAGAATGCAAAGTGTTGTTGTAACTGAATTGGGCTATAGGGAGGTGAGAAACCCAATCTGAATGATCCATAGCTTTGTAACACTGCAGAAACTGTTCTAAGCACTGGTTCACTCATTAAGTCTGCCCATCTGATTGAGGGTGATAGGCAGTTGAATGGCAGGGGCAAACATGAAGAGTCTTACATAACTCTTTTCAAAAGGCAGAGGTAAACTGGGGTCCCCAATCACTGATAATTTCTTGGGGAACCCCATGAAGCACAAACACATGAGTGATGAAGAGCCTAGCCATCTCAGCTGTGGTTATTGTTGTTCTGCAAGGAATGAAGTTGGCAAACTTTGTAAAATGGTCTACCACCTCAATGATGGCATCATAACCATCAGAAGCAGGTAATTCCACAATAAAATCAACCAAGAGGAAAGTCCAGGGCTCATCAGCCTTTTGGACTGAAACCAACAACCCCACTAAAGGTTGACAATTGGGTTTCATCTGGTTGCATATCAGGCACTCCTTAAAATACCACCCCATCTGAGCAGGCAAGCCCTTCCAATTGTAGGTGCAACATATCAAATCCAAGGTCTTTGCTTTCCCAGGATGACCAATGGTGATTCCATCATGATGGTCCTGGATAATTTCCAGGCGCAGTGGTCCAGCAGGTACCCAAAGGCGCCCCTAAAATTACACCAGCTCATCTTTTACATGACAACCCCTGGATAGATCCTCTTGATTTAAAGCGCTCTTAGCAAGTACCATAGTATATTCAGCTGACAGCAGCTGAGAAAGGACAACCTTTCTTAACATACTATATTCCTCCACACTTTCCAGAGGTGCAAGCGCTGGCCCGTTGGGTTGGGGGAGAGGGAGATTGAGACAGAATTTTATTTGGAGGAATCATTATCTGTGCATTGTGGACTTCTACCTCCTTTGGATTAGGAGCCAAAGCAGGGTTGTAGCTTAAAGCATCCACCAAACCATTATCCTTGCCCTTGGTGAATTTGTAAGAAAAGGAAAATTGAGCAAGGGTTTCATGCCAATGGGTCTGCCATGGGGTTAGGACATGAGGGGCGCAGTAGTACAGCAAGGCTTGGTAATCTGTACATATGTGGAATGGTTGGGTAGAGCCATGCAAGTGGTGATGCCAATATGTCAGCACCTCCACCACTGCTAGTAACTCCTTTTTGTAAATAACTTAATTCAACTCAGGCTGAGACAATTTTTCTGGAAAAATATCCCACCAGATGCTCTATCCCATCTTTGCCTACTTGTAACAAGGCAGCCACTATGGTGAAGTTGGAGGCATCAGTAGACACAATGAACTCTTTGGAAGAGTTAACATGGTGAAGGATGGACATGGACAACAGGGTGCACTTCACAGCTTGGAAAGCATCCTCCAAAATGGGGGACCACTGAAGCATTTTTGCACCACTACCCTATATAATAATGCTGCCACCTCAGAAAGGTTTGTTGTGAACTTCTTGAAGAACGTACACATCCTCAAAAAACTCCTCAATTCTTTTACTGAAGTAGGGGTAGACCACTCACAAATTGCCTTCTCCTTGTCTGGAGTTATCATGTGTCCTTGGTTAAACACAACGTTGCCCAGAAAAGTGACTGGGAATTGAAGAATTCACACTTGCTTATCTTTAGCATAAGGCTGGCTGCCTTTAACTGCCCCATCACTTGCTGAAGGTTTACTGCATGGGACTCCAGATCAGGGGAAAACACCAGGATATCATCCATGTAGGCAACCACACATACCCCCAACAAGTCCCCCAACGCTGCATCAATGTGGCGTTGAAAGATAGCAGGGGCATTCTTAAGCCCAAAGGGCATGACCTAAAACTGGAAAATCTCTTTTACTAGTAGAGAATGGTTCTAACCACTCTTGTCCCTTTTTAATCCAAATCTGATTGAACGCATTGAGGCAATCCAGCTTGGAAAAGACCTTAGCCTTCTCCACATAGCAGGCAATCTAAGAGTCCAAAGAGATGGGATGAAGATCTGGTACAGTGACGTTGTTAAGGTTCCCATAGTCTACACATGGGCGCAGAGTACCATCAGACTTCTCAACAAAAAGAAGTGGAGAGCATACAGGGGAGGTACACTGAAAAATTGCACCTTTGGCTAACTGTTCCTTTACCCACACATCTTCGCCTCTTCCTCCCAGACAGTTAATGGATAAATGGGGGAAAATAGATGCACCAGATCCACAGTGAGCTTGAAGTTACAATTGAACTCAGAGTGCTCAGAGAGTGCATTAGCGGATGCTGCATCAAAATAAAATTCCAAACCCTCCAGAAAAAAAGGTATAGAAACTTCCACTGAGGGCTTTGGCAAAGGGGCAAGGCTATAAGGGTGAAGGTGGAGTCAGTGAGCAATTCAACCTAGGCATTCTCTTTCAAAAAAGGAACAACTAATGTGCAACCATGCTTCAAGGTGAGAGATAGGGTATTCTCTTTCAGTTTGGTTCTAATGTCAAACTTTTGCCACCACTCCACACCCAAAATGATAGGAAACAGGAGGTTTTTGACCACGTTGAAGTGATCATACAAGTGGTACTTGCCAACCTGATAGTCCACTGTCCCAACAACCTTCAGAGTGGGAATACCTTGAGATGCCCATCCCCTAATCATACCATCTGGCAAGTAACTTAGTCCAAGGTAGTCAGCTAGGCTTTGGTCCATAAAGTTTTCAGAGGCGCCAGTATCCACCAAAATAATGGTGCTGAGCTTACCTAAAGGGGAGGAGAGGGTAGCAGTCAGTAGAAAATACCCAGAATGGTTTTTATTTATGGCAGACAATGACAACACCTCACCAAAAAACTCTTTCTTTGGCTCAAGCAAGCCATCAGAGTATGTTTTGGAATCATAGAAGGGGAGAGATAGTTGGCCACTCTTAATACAGAGGCCACATACACCACCATGCCTTCTGCAGGTGCATATACTTTATCATATCTTAAACAAAGTTTTTTCTCCATTTCCTGAGTGCTCAAGATCATGGTGGAAGTCAAACAAGGGTTCTCAGGGGTTATTTGATATACTGAAATAGGGTTCTCATCAAGGCCATAAAAGCTAAGAAATAGCTCAGAGGTCTGGACAAGATTATCATCATAAAACGCGTTTTTAGACATGAACAACCCTATTCCCCTAACTGCAATGGAATGCCTGACGTTATCCAAGGCCAACACCCCCAGGCCCATCTGTGCTGATTCCGCCAGCATCATCTGAATGTGCTGTTAAAGGAAACCTTATTTATTTATATGGAAATTGGTAATTTTGGCGGAAAGTTGAGGAATCATAACTTTCAGACATTAAAGTGTCCAAATTTACCAGGTATGAGCACAAAGGGTGGATATTTTCCAGTTGGGGGCAACCATAATGATGCTGAGTTGCTTAAAACTTTGGGAAAAAGAGAAAACAGCGGTGCAGCTGACCACAGCCAAAGCCCACAGCTGGCGCCCATCATTTCCACTTCAGAAAAGTATCACACGGAAAAGTTTGTGCACATAGAATTGTGTGGTTGGTCAACTAATGTAAGGTGAGTGTCTATAACTCTCCTGTTCCCAGTATGGTAGCACTCAGTGCACAGGGCCAACACCAGGAAACTAGCTGTTAGAATCAAAGTCACTATTTCCCAGCAGAGGGTGCTGGACAATAATAACTCAAGCAAAAGTGAGCAATTTATTAAGGTAAAAACCCAACCAAAAATGACGCAGTGCACTAAGGAAGAAGTGGTAAATGTCCCAGATTGGAGGGAACCTGGGCGAGCCAACGGTGCACTAGGTGATAGCCTAATCATACATAAAATGTGGTGGTTAAGGTAGCATGAGACCTCCTCAAAGAGGTCACTCACAGGAGCATTCAAAATCATAAAATAAAACAGAAACATAAAATCTTTTATTAGGAAATTCAACCAACAAGGAATGTTGGTCATGGGAAACAGAATTAAACTATATCAGGAAAATATGGGGTTCACTGAAGAGGGCCCACGCACTGTCTCACCAATAGGCAACCACTACTATCCAAATTGGTAGTATATGCCAAAAAAGACTTCACTTGTGTAATTGATTGAAGTTGGATTTGACCTGAACATGTGAAATTGTAAATAAAATGGGTTTCAAAACATCATTCCTTTTACTAACCAAATTGAACTGTCTGCATTAATTGTGTAAACTGTCCATTTTAACCCTGGGCTGCTGTAAGGGGCTGGGCGTTAGGCACCTCACTAGTACCAACCTGGGCATATTTAGCTTGTACCCAGCGCTAGTCTAGTGTGTGCATGAGATTAGGGAGGGCCTGAAGCTTCACCTTCTGGGCCTCCTGGCGCACAGCCTTATCCTTAGGGTTGGTCACCACTATGATGTCATTAAACCATGACACAAATCTCCAATTTGGGTAGAATTCCCAACAACGCCCCCTTTAGATCTTGGTGTAGGGGAAACAGATGGAGAAAATGACTATGTACACAATTTACCACAGTACCCTGAACAACCTCTACAATTAAGTATCCATTGCTCCACCTATAAATGACTTTGTAGAACCCTAACCAGTTGGTGCCTAATTAGTCATATGAACATGACATGGTAGTGGGGACCAACCCCAAAGACAAGGCTGGGCGCCAGGAGGCCCAGAGGGTGAAGTTGCAGGCCCTTCCTGACCTGAGGCACACCCTGGACCAACGCTGGGTTCAGGCAAAATATGCCCAGGTTGGGACCAGTGGTGTGCCAAACGCCCAGCCCCTGATGACAAGCCAGGCGTTAAAATGAATGATATACTGAATGAATGCAGATGGTTTGGTTCAGTTTATTGAGGAGTGGGGTTCTAAAACACATTCCATTTTTGAAATAACGCGCTCAGGTCAGATCAAACTTCAATTGATCACTCAAGTGAAGTCAGTTTCAGCCTATTCAACCAACTCAAATGGCATTGTCTCCCTATTGGTGAGTCAGTGCTTGGGATTACTGTGGCATAACCCCTAATTCCCCCACTCGAGCTTAAATATGTTTGCTTGACCAACATTCCTTGTTGGTTGAATTTTCAAATAAACCTTATCCCATTTTATATTATTCACCATTTTTATAATATTCTGATTGCTCCTGGGTGCAAACCTCTTTGAGGAGGTCTCATGCTTTGTTACCCTTGCCATTGCAAGTACCATGCAGCTCTCCCCTCATGCACCATTTGTTTGCCCGAGTTCCCTCCAACCTGGATCACTTATCCCCTGTCAATTTGTGCACCATGTCACTTTTATTGGGGTTTTTCTTATATAATTTGCAATTTTATGCCTAAGCAAATATGCTCCAGCACCCTCTGCTGAGCTTTAATCACTCTGGCCCTAAAGGCTAGTTCCCTGGCATTGGCTTGGTGCACTGCACACTGCCACACTGGGAATAGGAGAGTTATAGACACTCTTCTAACATTAGTCAACCAACCCTTTTCCTTTATGTGCACAAATTTTTTCCATGTGGAACTTTTTAGAAGTGGAAACAGTGGCCGTTAACTGTGGGCTTTGGTTGTTGTGAGCTGCACCACTGTTTCCTCTTTTTCCCAAAGGTTGGAGCAACTTGGCGTTATTATGGTTGCCTCCAACTGGAAAGTATCCATTCTTCATGTTTGTACCTGGTGGATTCAGACGTTTTGATGTCTGAAAGTCATGATTCCCCAACTTTCTACCAAATTTATTAAATTTCATTATAAAACAAATTTTCTCTCACCAGCACATTCTGATGATGTCAGCGGAATTGGTGCAGATGGGTCTAGGGTGTTGACCTTGGATAATGTTGGGCATTCCATCACGCTCTAGGGATAGGGTCATCTACATCCAAAACGCGTTTTATAATGAAACCCTGGACTCTATCTCTGAACCATTTATTAGTTTATATGGCCTGGATGAGGACCCTATTCCAGTGTATCAGATTACCCCTAAGAACCCACAGATGACCTTTATAATGATCCAGTACACTCAGGAGGTAAAGAAGGAACTTTATTTGAGATATGATCAAGTATATGCACCTGCAGAAGGCATGATGGGGTATGTGGCCTCTGTATTAAGAGTGGCCAAATATCCCTCCCCTTTTTTGATTCCAAAACAAATTCTGTTTGCATGCTTGAGCCAGAGGAAGATATGTTTGGTGAAGTGTTGTCATAGTCTTCCATAAATAAAGACCATTCTGGGTATTTTCTACTGACTGCCACTCTCTCTCTCCATTAGCAAAGCTCACCACTACTATTTTGATGGATGCTGGTGCCTCTGGAAACTATATGGACCAGTAATTAGCCAATTACCTTGGACTGAGTTGCTTGCTAGGTGATGTGGTTAGGGGAGGGGCATCTCAAGGTATTCCCACTCTGAAGATCGTTGGTACAGTGGACTATTAGGTTGGCAAGTACCACTTGTCTGATCACTTCAGTGTGATCAAAAACCTCCTGTTCCCTATCATTTTGGGTGTGGAGTGGTGGCGAAAGTTTGACATAAGAACTAACCTGAAGGAGAATACCTTGTCCCTCACCATGAAGAATAGTTGCATATTTTTGTACCTTTGTCAGAAGAAAACGCCCCAGGAAAATTGCCCCTTTGGCCCCATCATCTCCCTTGTTGCCTTGCCTCAATGCAGAAGCCCTTAGTGAAAAACCTATACCTTCTTTCTTGGAGGGTTTGGAATCCTCTTTTACAACATCTGCCAACGCACTCCCTAAGCACTCTGAGTTTGATTGTGACTTCAAGCTCACGGTGGATCTGGTGCATATCTCTTCCCCTATTTACCCATTGAATGTCTGGGAGGAGAAGGTGTATGATGTGTGGGTAAAAGAACAGTTAGCCAAGGGTGCAATTTTTCAGCGTACCACCCCTGTATGCTCCCCCTACTCTTTGTGGAGAAGTCTGATGGTACCTTAGGCCCCTGCATAGACTATGGTAACCTTAAAAAATGTTACTGTACCAGACCTCCATCCCATCCCTTTAGATTCCCAGATTGCATGCTTAGTCAGAAGGCAAAGGTCTTCTCCAAGCTGGATTGCCTCAACGCGTTCAATCAGATCCAGATTAAAAAGGGACAAGAGTGATTGACCGCATTACATACCAGAAAAGGGATCTTCCAGTTTTGGATCATGCCTTTTGGGCTTAAGAATGCCCCTGCTATCTTTCAACGCTGCATTGATGCAGAGTTGGGGGACCTGTTAGGGGTATGCACGGTCACCTACATGGATGATATCCTGGTCTTTTCCCCTGATCAGGAGTCCCATGCAGTTCATCTTTGGCAATTGGTGGAGCAGTTAAAGGCAGCCAGCCTTACGTTAAAAATATCAAAGTGTGAGTTCTTTAAGTCCCAGGATACATTTCTGGGCAACGTCATGTTTAACCAAGGACATGTGATAACTCCTGACAAGGAGAAGGCAATTCATGAGTGGCCTACCCCCACCTCAGTCAAGGAATTGAGGAGCTTTTTGAAGATGTGTACATTCCTCAAGAAGTTCACTCCCAATCTGTCTGAGGTGGCGGCTCCCCTATACAAGGCTAGCAGTGCCAAGGTGCTTCAGTGGTCCCCATTTTAGTGGATGCTTTCCAAGCAGTGAAGTGCACCCTGTTGTCCATAAATGTTCTTCACCATGTTGACCCTTCAAAGGAGTTCATTGTGTTGACTGATGCCTCCAACTTCGCCATGGTGGCCACCTTGTTACAAGTAGGTGAAGATGGGATAGAGCATCTGGTGGGATATTTTTCTAGGAAAAGACTTTGCCAGAGTTGAATTATGCTGTTTATGATAAGGAGTTACTAGCATTGGTGGAGGCACTGACATATTGGCGTTACCACTTTCATGGCTCATCCCAACCTTTCTTGGGTATGTACAGACCACCGTGCCTTGCTATACTACCACGCGCCTCATGTCCTAGCCCCATGGCAGACCCATTGGCATGAACCCCTTGCCCAATTTGCATTCATGTATGAGTTCACCAAGGGCAAGGATAATGGTTTGGCAGATGCTTTGAGCTGCAACCCTGCTTTAGCCCCTGACCCTAAGGAGGTAGAGGTGCACAACACCCAGGTTATAATCCCTCCAAGTAAAATTGTGTCACTACTTCCCTCTCCCCCAGCTAACAGGCCAGCGCTTGCATCTCTGGAAAATGCAGAGGAATATGGTATGTTCAGAAAGGTCATCCTCTCTCAGCCTCTGTTGGGTGAATATGCCATGGTCCTTGCAAAGAGTGCATCAAATCAAGAGGATCTATCCAGGGGCTATCATGTAAAGGATGAGATGGTGTGGTTCCAGAGATGCCTTTGGATACCTTCTGGACCACTGCGCCTGGAAATCATTCAGGACCATCATGATGGAATCACCATTGATCATCTGGGGAAAGCAAAGACCTTGGAATTGATATGTTGCACATACAATTGGAGTGGCTTGCCAGCTCAGGTGGGCCAGTATTGTAAGGAGTGCCTGGTATGCAACCAGATGAAACCCAATCGTCAACCTTTAACAGGGTTGTTGGTAACAGTCCAAAAGGCTGATGGGCCCTAGACTTCCATCTCAGTTGATTTCATTGTGGAATTACCAGTCTTGGATGATTATGATGCCATGATGGTAATGGTGGACCGGTCCACAAAGTTTGCCCACTTTATTCCTTGCAGAATCACCATAACTGCAGCTGAGATGGCTAGGCTTTTCGTTATCCATGTGTTTGCAATACATGGGGTCCCCCAAGAAATTAGTGACTGGGGCCCTCAGTTTACCTCCATTTTTTGGGAAGAGTTGTGTAAGACTCTTCAGATTTGCCCTTGCCATTCAACTGCCTATCACCCCCAATCAGATGGGCAGACTGAACAAGTTAACCAGTGCTTGGAACAGTTTCTGCGGTGTTACACCGCTGCAGATCATTCAGATTGGGCTTCTCACCTTCCCATGGACCAGTTTAGCTACAACAATACCTTGCACTCTTTGATCGGCTATTTCCCATTTTTTGCCAGCTATGGCTTTAACCCAGCCTTTAACATGAAGCCCAGCTGTGGGTCAAAGGTTGAAGTGGTGGTGGACTTTGCCAAGACAATCAAGAAGGTTCACCATGGGGTTTCCACAAGTTTGGAGGTGGCAATGCAGGTATATAAGGAGGATGCTGATGGGAAGCACTGAGTGGGTCCTGCATACAAGGAAAAGGATCTCATGATGCTTGATGCTCATAACATCTCTATTTATCAGCCATGCAAGAAGTTGGTATCAAAGAGGATTGGCCCCTACCGCATAGTTAGAAAGGTGGGCCATGCCTCATACCAGCTAGATCTCCCCTCTCATTCCAGATCTTCTCTGTGTTTTATGAGAGCAAAATGATATTGTTTGAGGGCCCCCCACCAGAGACTCCTGAGACCTATCTTGTGGATGGGGCGCCAGAGTGGGAGGTGGAAGAAATAGTTGCCTCACGCCATGTTAAAAGAAGATTCAAGTACCTGGTATCCTGGAAGGGCTTTGATGCTGCAGAAAATAGTTGGGTTCTGGCGCGTGACTGTGTGCATGCCCAAGATTTGATTAATTCCTTCCACCAGTGTTTTCCCCGGGCTGCTGGGTCCCAACCTAAACTGACCGTTGCTTCCATGAAGTTGGCCCCTGCCCACAAGAACTTTTCCCTGGTGCAAGCTCCTGGAGGGGGGTAAAGCCCAAGAAGGAGAGGGTAATGTCATGGTTGAATGACTTGATAGTAGACACCAACCCCAAAGACAAGGCTGGGCGCCAGGAGGCCCAGAGAATGAAGTTGCAGGCCCTTCCTGACCTGAGGCACACCTGGACCAACGCTGGGTTCAGGCAAAATATGCCCAGGTTGGGACCAGTGGTGTGCCAAACGCCCAGCCCCTATTGACAAGCCAGGCATTAAAATAAAATAATATACTGAATGAACGCAGATGGTTTGATTCAGTTTATTTAGGAGTGGGGTTTCAAAACCCATTACATTTTAGAAAAACGCGCTCAGGTTAGATTCAACTTCAATTGATCACTTGAGTGAAGTCAGTTTTAACCTATTTAACCAACTCAGATGGTAGTGTCTCCCTATTGGTGAGTTGGTGCTTGGCCACTGCAGCATAACCCCTAATTCCCCACTCAAGCTTAAATATGTTTTCCCCAACCAACATTCCTTGGTAGTCAACTTTGCAAATAAACCTTTTTCTGCTTACGTTATTTTACATTTTTATGATATTCCAATCACTCCTGTGCATGAACCTCTTTGAGGAGGTCTCATGTTCTGTTACCCTTGCCATTGTAAGGACCTTGCAGCTCTCCCCTCATGCACCATTTGTTTGCCCAAGTTCCCTCCAACCTGGGTCACTTATCCCCTGTCAATATGTGCACCGCGTCACTTTTACTGGGGTCTTTCTTATAAAATTCACAATTTTATGCCTAAGCGATTATTGCTGCAGCATCCTCTGCTGGGCTCTAATCACTCTGGCCCTAACAGCTAGTTCCCTAGCATTGGACTGGTGCACCGCACACTGCCACACTGGGAACATGAGAGTTATAGACAATCTCCTAACATAGATTTGTTATCATGCCCTCCTAGCAAAGATGATAGAAAAGGAATAGTTTGCCCATCTGGAAGGTGTGCAGAAGTTCATATTTGTCATTAAACTGACTTGTTTCTCTATTTGTGGTAGCAGGTAAGTTATCAGAAGCAGAGCCTGAAGTCAAATTATTTCATTTGTCAATGCTCTGCATATAAATTTAGGGGCATTAAGTAAATCATGATCCAACATGACCTGCACTTTAGAAGGCAACTGAGGATTTCTTCCATACAAAGCCTAGAAGGGCAACTTTTTAATTATTTGGTGATAGCTTATTCTGTAGACCATAATTGCACTAGGCAAATATTGAGGCCAGTGAAGAAAGTCAGTTGTAGCCATTTTCTGGAAGATGGCTATTAGGTACCATTCACCCACTCTACTATTCCATTGGTTGCAGGTTGGTAAGGAGTAGAAAATATCTGGGTGGATTCCATCAGTCTGGAAAAATCATATACCAGCAATAACCAGAAGTTTTGACAATTATTGAAGAGATTTATGTTAGGGTACCCATTCTGGGTAATAATCCATTTATATAAGGATGTAGTGATAGCTTTTGCAAAAGAGGATGTTAGTGATACAGCTTCAATCCACTTAGTTAAATGATCCACGGCTAAAAGGAGGAACTGATGACCATTAGAGGCTTAAGGGAGAGGTCCCACATCAATGCTAATAGTATAGAAGATTTTACAAGGAGGCTAACTTGATGTTAAGATTGGGGATTAGGCCTGGCTTAACTTTTACATACCAGGCAGTACTCTAATACACCCTGGATTGAAACAAGCATACCTTCCCAGTAGCATTGAGCCATAAGCCACTGAAAGGTTTCCAAATTCCCCGTGGCCAACTTGCCAATGTCCCTCCAATATGACATCAGTTCAAGCTGAAGGTTATACATAGGGCAACCATTTTTGGGACCTGAGTCTGTACAGTTGGTCATTTTAGACTTAAAGATTCACCAATCTTTTTGCTAATTCCTTTTGAAGGGTCAGGGATTTGTCTTTCCATAATTGCAATTAAGCTAGAAGGTTATAGAGTCAATCCTTTTCAGGGTCAGTTAAAGTTAATATGGGAAGCTGAGATAATCAATACACATCTGATGGATAGGCCCTGGCCAGTGGATAATGAAAAGTTGTAGTTTTGATTTTTAACGCCCATTGGCTAACCTTCCATCAGGGTCCTTTTTTGCTGTAGCCATCATAAGGAGGTAAGATCAGTGATTATGGTGATCTGTTTCCATATAAATAAGGTTGGAAATGCTTAATAGCCAGTAGTACCTCCAAGCATTTGTATCCTATAACGCTATAGTTGCATTTGGCTCTGGTTAGAGTTTTGCTATAGTAGGTGATAGGATGAGCTACTAAATTCCTCATTTTGAGATAGTATAATTTTAATGGAAAAATCGCTAGCATCAGTAAAGAAGAGAAAGGGTTTATCAAAATTAGAATGTATAAGTACTGGAGTGTGAGAGAAAGATGCATAGCAGGTCAAAGGCCTGCTGTTGTTCTTCTTTCCACTGGAAGGGTATCCCCTTCTTTAGTAAATATACTAGAGGATCAGAGGTGTCAGCAAAGTGGGAATAAATTGGTGATAATATTCTACCATACCTAAGAAAACTTGCATGTCTCATAAAGATTTGGAGGGACATTTTGGAAATGGCCAAGATATTGTTTTCCATTGGAAATATTTCTGCTTTTCTTACCTTATGATTTTAAAACCCTTTTATTATGAGAAAAGTAGCATTTTGATGGCTTTAGTTTTAGTGAAGCTTGCATAACCGCTGAAAAACTTGCCTGGGATGATCTATATGTTCAATAAAAGTTTCTTGAAAAAAATGATAATACTGTCAAGATAAACTAAAAGACAAGAATGTTTTAAATCACCTAAAATCCATTCATGGCACATTTCATGGTTAAATGACATCATAGTGGGGACCAACCCCAAGGATAAGGCGGGTGCCAGAAGGTCCAGAAGGTGAAGCTCTAGGCCCTCCCTGACCTCAGGCACATACTAGACCAACGCTGGGTACAAGCTAAATATGCCCAGATTAGTACTAGTGAGGTGCCTAATGCCCAGCCCCTTACATCAGCCCAGGCATTAAAATGGACAGTTTACACAATTAATGCAGACAGTTCAATTTGGTTAGTAAAAGGAATGATGTTTTGAAACCCATTTCATTTACAAAATCACACGTTCAGGCCAAATCCAACTTCAATCAATTACACAAGTGAAGTCTTTTTTGGCATATACTACCAATTTGGATATTAGTGGTTGCCTATTGGTGAGACAGTGTGTGGGCCATCTTTAGTGAACCCCATATTTCCCTGACATAGTTTAATTCTGTTTCCCATGACCAACATTCCTTGTTGGTTGAATTTCCTAATAAAAGATTTTATGTTTTCTGTTTTATTTTATGATTTTGAATGCTCCTGTAAGTGAAACTCTTCAAGGAGGTCTTGCACTCCATTAACCTTGCCAGAAAAAATACACTCAAGCTACTCTTAGTGCACCATTGGTTCACCCAAGTTCCCTCTAACCTGGGTCACTTACCCCCTTCCTCTTTGTGCACCGCATCACTTTTGGTGGGTTATTTACTATAAAACTCACACTTCTCTGCCTAAGTTGTTATTGCTCCAGCACCCTCTCTTGAGCTCTAATAACTTTTGTACTAATGGCTAGCTCCCTGGCATTAGCCTTGTGCACCATGCATTACCACGCTGAGAACTGGAGAGTTATTGACACTCTTCTTACATTAGTCAACTAACCACATAAAATTATGTGCACAGACTTTTTTCCATGTGGGACTTTTTTAAAGTGGAAATAATGGTGCTGGCTGAGGGCCTTAGCTGTGGTCAGCCGCACCACTGTTTTCTCTTTTTCCCAAATGTTGGAGCAACTCAGCATTATTATGGTTGCCTCCAACTGGAAAGTATCCACCCTTCATGCTCATACCTGGTGGATATGGACGCTTCAATGTCTGAAAGTTGTAATTCCTTGACTTTCCACCATAATAATCAATTTCCATTTAATTAGTTAAGTTTTTCTTTGACAGCATTTTTAGATGATGCTGGCAGAATTGGCGCAGATGGGCCTGGGGGTGTTGGCCTTGGATAACATCATGCATTCCATTGCAGTTAGGGAAATAGGGTCTTTGTATCTAAAGTGCGTTTTATGATGATAATCTTATCCAAACCTCTGAGCCATTTATTAGCTTTTATAGCCTGGATGAGAACCCTATTCCAGTATATCAAATAACCCCTAAAACCCTCATTTGACCCCTACCATGATCTGGGGTACAGATGAAGCAGAGAAAAACTTTGTTTAAAATATGATAAAGTATATGCACCTGCAGAAGGCATGGTGGGGTATGTGGCCTCAGTATTAAGAGTGGCCAACTATCCCTCCCCTTCTATGATTCCAAAACATACTCTGATGGCTTGCTTGAGCCAGAGAAAGAATTTTTTGGTGAGGTGTTGTCATTGTCTGCCATAAATAAAAACCATTCTGGGTATTTTCTACTGACTGCTACCCTCTCCTCCCTTTAGGTAAGCTCAGCACCACTATTTTGGTGGATACTGGCGCCTCTGAAAACTTTATGGACCAGAGCCTAGCTGACTACCTTGGACTAAGTTACTTGCCAGATGGTATGATTAGGGGATGGGCATCTCAAGGTATTCCC